>JAJJMC010025361.1:3531286-3619162 GCA_023531435.1 Papaver californicum | reverse complement strand
ATGATGATGATGATGATGATGATGATGATGATGATGATGATGATGATGATAAGAATAGTGTTGATGAAGAATCTAAAATATGTAGGCATAGTGATGAGAAAATTGTTACTCCAGTTGAGCTTCATGATGATAATGTTATTTCTAATTAAAATCCTAATAATATTAATGGTTATTCACCTATTCATTAGGAAGAGGATTTGACTAGAGATATGATTGTTTTAGACGATGTAGTTTTTCCTTGTTACGAAGCCGATGATGGTTTAGAGGAACGGGTTTATCCTGAGAATACTATTTTGGAGTCCAGCGATTAGAAACAATAGTCTTAGATAGAGGAGATAGACTCATAGAGATTTTAAATATGAGTGAGGATGCACCACCTGATTATAACCTAGAAGAAGCAATTGACCATTTTCAGGAATTTGGCGATCTTGAAATTAGGGAAATTGTGACTAGTCTATCTAAAGACACTGAAAACTCTAAGTTTGGGGGTGATTATCATTCTCTTTGTGATTTACCTTTAACTCTTAGAAAGATCCCTCACTTGGGACTTGAAATATGTGCCTCAACCATTTTACAAGAGTATCTTCATACACGTTTTCCCAAACATACTGATGTCTAAAAAGAAATTCAGTTGTTAGAAACCCATCCTCTGGTTGATGTGGTTTACCCAAGCAATGTTACCAAAATTGAAAAAAAAATCCCAGCAAATATTTTTCTTCCAATTGTGGGAACGTATGAGTTTTGAATGTGTCGGTTATTAAGTTTTGAGATTAAGCCTAATTTAAGAGATTAGAATCGAAACATTTTCTTAAGAATGACCACCACTTCCATTGTGGTCAACTGTATGACTCAAATCTGATTAACTTTGAGGATCCATAATTATTAGGTTATTATTATGTTCTTCTAAGTTCTTAGTTGAGATTTTCCAGACTCTCAAATCGCATACGTTTTTGTGGGAACATATGAGTTTCGAATATGTCAGTTATTAAGTTTTGAGACTAAGCCTAATTTAAGAGATTGGAATCGACACATTTGCTTAAGAATGACCACTACTTCCATTGTGGTCAACTGTGTGACTCAAATCTGATTAACTTTGAGGATCCACAATTATTAGGTTATTATTATGTTCTTCTAAGTTCTTAGTTGAGATTTTCCAGACTCTACAACGTGATCCTTCTGATCCTTCCTACGAGGAAATCCATCCCATGAAAACATTCCATCTAGACCCTTTTATAGAACATGAACCTAAACCACAACTAGATGTAGTTGTCTTTAACAAAAAACTAGATAAGAGTGTGCTCGATTTATTCATTTTCTTAGCATGTTGCACTTTTCTATTATTTGGAATATCATAATTTGATTCAGATGACCCACAAATGTTTCGGCTATTGCTATATGATTCTATGAAGTGACTAATTATTCCCAATGTCTAGCTGAAGACTTTAAACTTAGCACTCACTGGAAGGTAACCTATGCTCATACGACACGATAATATCATTATTCCCTTTCCTTCAGGTGATAACAGTTTATCCTTTTTCATGCTTTTAATTTCATCTTTAGAACATTAATGACAATGTTAGATTTAAGTTTGGGGGTACATAAGAAAATTTTAGTTGCATTATAAAACTCTAGAGTCAAGAAACTTATGCCAATTCAGGATAACACTAACCAATCTAAGTGGATGAAAATAAACCTCTTAGTTGTAGGAGTTAAGGGACCCAACTAAATGGTATATTCATAAAAGGACATAGCTCAGGTGTTAGAAATAACATGATAGTCATCACCATATCACGTTCCATTTTTATTTTTGCAACTTTATGTGTTTCTCTAAGTGATTTGGTGGGGCACTAGTAACGCCTTGTTGTCGCCGCTGGGATGAAGTGGAGTGATTGAGATCAAGTTCCATTATTGTATTTTATTTGAACTAGACCACACATACACACAAAACTCGAGTATGGACACTTGGATAGAAATATGTGTGTGTTCTCCCTGTCTCTGTCTCCTAAGCAAGAATAGAATGCAAGATCCATGAGAACTATCATGTAATCTGCTGAAAAGGAGCATGTGCTTGGATTCAAAAGATCTAATCATATTGTCGATACATAAAAAAAATCGATTGTTGGAGCCCTTGTATATTCCAGCTGAGTTGATACTAGAATTAGGATTCAGACTAATGGGTGCGTATCTCAATCCATTAGGTTTCATCTTGGCACGATGTTCATACATATATTCTGAGAAACACTGTTCTCCTTAGTCAACATGCGCACACTTCTATCTTCATATCCATCTTCTTAATATATTCATGTGATTGTGGTTTGTTAGATTCCGAGTATCGTGGTCCATTGTACGACTATATGAGTAGCTTTGTTTTCTTATATATGAATTTTAGTATGCTTGAGTGCAAACTCGTGTACATCAATTGGATTCAAAACATGGTAATTCCTCTCATAGCCAATGAATAAGTAGGAAAACTAAAGAGATTGTTTAGTGTCGTTCCTAGATTCTTCACAAGTAACCAGGGTCTGGAGTAAAAATTTTATGGTTACACCTCTTTTAAACCCTCCCGAGACAACACTTGGTCATTAGGGCCACCTAGGGGTTCAAAGGTTTGGTGCACATGATAAGTGCGGTCGTGATGCCTACGACATTGAGTAGGATTTTTATTTTCTAGATTAGGTTTTCTCGAGGACTATCAAATAATAAGTTTGGGGGTATTTGATAGACACATTTTTGAGTCTGATTTGTCTCAATTCTATATATTGTTAGTGCTCATTTTTGTACTTATTATGGTGTTTTATGTGTGTGTATGTGTTTTTGGGAAATAAATATTTATGGAAAAATTAGCTCGAAAAAGTGTTAAAGGCACCCGAAAAAATTACTAAAGGCACCCTCACTCGGATAAGGGCACTCCATCATCTTTAAAGATTTTCTGGCGGGAAAATTTAGTTTCAAATTCTTTTCAGCGGTGAAGTGTTCTGGGTTGATTCTGACTAGTTTTTTTTGGAGATTTGTCACGGATTTGGTTTGATATCAACCTGTTTCGCTAAAATAGAAAAGGTAATCTTATCACAATTGTAAAAAAAAAAAAGTTACCATATTTTTCTCGGTAAAAACTGGGAAGGAGTGTTTCTTGGGTATTTGGTTCAAAATAGGCAGTTACGTGTAGTATATGAGAAGATATTCTCCCTGTGGATTTTATTCTATGTTGTTGAGAGAGTTTGGAAAGTATTGAACACTTCAGACGCGTGAGATGAAAACATAAGAAGAAAATCTTGTAACTTTTGCAAAAAAAAAATAATGAGATTTATTTTGAAGATTTCTTGCCTTAGTTATTAATGTGGTGTATAAATAGAGGTTGTGGGAGTCACAAAAGGTTTATGGAGTGATTAGGGTGAGACAAAGCGAAGAAAACAGTTGCAGAGAAGATTTCTGCAGCAGCAGCAGAAGAAGAAGACGAAGAACAAAAGACACTAAATTACAGTCGCAGAAACTGTTGTACATTCTGCCACAGTTGAAGTCTCTCGTTTATGTGTTAGTCTTATATCTCTATAACAGTGAAGACTGCAACGCTTATAATGTTGCAGTTTCGTTTTATTTTTTTTATTTTTTATTTGTTCTCAAGCACTTTTGAGTTATGAATCAAACTTTTGAGAGTGTTTCCAAAATGAGGAGATAAATTCTATCACTGGGACAATGGAGGAAGCCATATTTCATGATGTGGTAAATATGATTGGTGGAATTCTGAGTCTCACTTATTCTTAATACTGATATCATTATTTTTACTTATTTTCTAGTTTAAATTAGAATTAGGTCTAAAACGCTTCTTCACAAGTCTGAGTGAACGAACAATCTTTTTACCACTTTATTATAATGAACAAAGACACACCTTTGTCTTGTGGATAGTTAATTCAACAAAGTGACAAGTAAGTATGGTTCATTACTAATAAAAGCACTAATAACTAGTTTAAAGTCTTCTTTCGGATCAATAAGATCTAGTAATATTGTTGGTGGGAAACTAAGAACCGTACTTTAGTTTTTGTGATTTTTACTTGTTGCATGTTGAACTACATCATAGTTATCTTATTAAGTACTTCATGTATATTATATAGTCCTTATCTTCTGATATAAGGCTACTCAAGACTTTGAAGACAATAGAAGATTTGAGTGATTCTGAATCTATTGATAAAACTATTGATTTTCCGATGTTAACAGACTCCGTTTTGTGAGACAACTTATTAGTGGAATCAAGTGTAGGTTGTTATTATTGAATATTAAAAAGATTGAAGAATTTGAAGACTTAAAGTTCATTTGTGTTTCTGATCTTGGAGCGATTATTTGCTTGACTTAATTGTATGGGATAGACAAGTTGTTTATCTTTGATAAATATAAAGCTTATAGATCGGCAAGTTTTTTTTATGATTTATCATAAATGTAAGTCTGGTAATCGAGTGGGTTACATACTTCGATAATTGTAAAAGTTGATGGATCTTATCAAAGAGTTTCAAATATGATTATACCTTGTTATCCTGGTATCTTAGATCTAAATGAAAGATCCTTGACTCTGAATCAATCAAGATATATTGTTGTTCATCTAACATTGATAACTAGATTGACATACCAAAACTTGTGAGTTTGACCAAGCAATGCTCTAACAATCTTCCTCTTTGTCAATTCTAGTGAGAAAACTATAAATTACACATAAATCTAAATAAAAAATAAATTTTTATCTGTTTCCATAATGCTTATTGATTTCTTGAATCTTCAACATCTCTTGAATACTTCGTTCTTCAAGTTCTTTTATGGTTCTGCATGTATTGACCCGAAGCTTGATAACTTATGAGAATACTCTAATTTGTGTATTTAGAATAAATAATGAATCTACTCAAGTTGTTATGCCATTGCTAGTATTGTTACCTACTTTAAACTCCATTGTACCACTAGTGTAAAACAATATTATGGTGATATGTTCTCCCCCTTAGTCTTTACTCGTCTTTTTTTTCTTCTAAATTCGACGCTTACACGTAAGAGTAATTCACTCCCCTTAGAATTGCTCTGAAAATCCATGTCTTAGTAGATGATTACTAAATAATTCTCCCAATTTTTATCATAAATTGACAAATGTATTGAAAATGAACTGCGCCTAAGAGATTATCAAGTACAAAGATAACATACCACCTTTTTAAGATGATTCTACTAAGTTTCGCGACTTAGCATTTTCACCAATGAGAGATTTTGTAGGTACAATTCTCTCCTAAAATTTCATAGATGCACTCCCGCACAAAGATATAACAATTAAGCACAAGTTCAGAATTGAACTCTCCCCCATTTGATGTCATTCTCAACGAGAACAACAAAAGCGACATTTTCAAGAAAAAAAGTTTTCTTGGACATTAACAATTTTACAAGAAAATTTGTATCCAGTGATTTTTCACCTTATATCCAGTTACAAACGTAGAAGTTAAAATCATAACTTTTTCATCTTAGCCAGTTAGAACAAAACAATCAAAATTATAGATTAGAAGATCAACAAAAATTTACTTTTGTTTTATCCAGTTACGAACAAAACGAGTAAAGAGCGTAACATTTGAGATATGATTCTCATAAGATCATGTTCTATCTTAGCCATGCACGAAAGTAGGATCTATAGTCACAATCTCTTATTCCCTGTTAGTAATGATAAAGATAGATAAAAGGATGACTATGAACTATCTTATGAAACCAAGCAATACATAAATGAATAATCAATATAGATCAAGTATTTCCAACATCATTATCAACAAAAATTTAACTAAGTAAACCTCATAAATTGAAAGATGATACACATGAAGTAGTAATGTAAAAAGAAAACAATAATAAACTACTTTATACTCTAGTTTTTCCTCCTTAAAAAAATAAGTATAAATTCTTAGAAGGAGTAAAATAATCAAATCTCTTATTAGTTATTGTTGGTTGGTTCCTCATTGGTTTTTAAGCCTTTTAGCTTATCTTCAAAAACATCAACAAATTTTACTGGAAAAATCTCCTGATTAAGAAGTTTATTGACATGAGATTTAGTTCTGTTAGTTTGTGGGTAGCCGTAAATTGTTTACGCACATGAATATACAATATCCCCCTTATATTCTTATCTTAAACTAAGACCATGAATGTTAAAATGGCTAGGTTTACTAGCTAGTCAATACAATTACCTAAACTATTTGTATGTTTATCCTATTGGAGCTTATGGGGGTTTGTATATGCTTTTGAAGGATGTTATTTATATTGATTTAGTTGATATGAATTTTAATTTTATTTTTGTGGTTATTAACATGGATGCTAGGAGTGGTCATACTCTGCGAAATTATATGTATAAGGTGTTATCAGATAAGTAAGATTACCTTGATAATTTAGCTTATATATACTCATGTCCTTAGGTAATAGTTGGAGATTTGAATTTTTTTCTTAGGAAGAATGAGAAAATGGGCGATAATTTGATTGCTTGATCTCATCTAGATAATGTGAAAGATCATAATGATTATATAGGTCTGTCTAATATGAATTTCCTAGGTAATTCATTCACCTGGCCTAATGGAACGGTGAGTCCTTGATACTAAAAATATTATATATAGCCATGGATAAATATGAGTGGCTATCTTTCTTCCAAAATTCCATTTTTTACTATATGACTAGTGTGGGCAATGATCATGTACCCATGATCCTAGTAAGTTCTAGAGATGAAAATCATACTAGAAAATATCATAGGTTTAAAAAAAGGTGGTTAATAGACAGTACCTGTAGAAATGTGATAGCTAGAAAATAGAGTCTAGGTGTTAATGGTTCTCATACCTTTATACGTAACAAAAGTCTGTATAATATGAATGTAGATCTTAGACAATGCGTTCCTTTGGTAATATTCAGAACCATATAATAGATATTTAGAAATAACTAGTGTTGAACAAATTGCTAAGTTAGAGGAGAGTCTTAAATATTACTACAGTGTCCAGCAAGAGTATTACATGTAGAGATCTAAGAAAAATATCTTAACTTTTGATGATAAAATATTAAGCATTTCCATGATAAAGTTAAATTTAGAAGGAGAAGATAAAAAATAGATTGTCCGTAGAATAACATAAGGATTTGGATGATTGAAAATAACATGGTAGTTGTTGAGCTTAAGGATCACTTTTCTAAAATTAATAAAACTACTAATCCGCCTAGTGATAATGCTATCTTGGGAATTTTGCAACCTTGTATTTCTGTTGAGGAGAATGATTTTTTTATACATCCTCCAACTGATGAGTAAATTAAGAATATTGTGCGCAAACGTAGCCTTGGATTAGTTCTAGACCTGATGGATATCTACCAGGTTTTCACTAACGGATGCGAGAGATTGTAGGTAGTAATACCATTCAAATGATTAAGGTGTTTTCTAGTATGGTCACTTTATGAAATAGACAATCACAATTGTGTATCTCTGATACCAAAACCTAGCTCTTCTAGGACTGTATATGATTACAGATCTATTAACTTAAACAAAATGAGCCATAAGATCATTTTTAAGCTCCTTCCTAGTAGGCTAACAACTATTATGGACAAGTCTATAAGTTCATACCAAGATGCATTTCTATCTTCTATACAAATTACTAATAACATTGTGATAGCACAAAAGGTAGTGGAAACTATGAGAAAAAATAGGTTAAAAACTGGTCTTATGGCTCTTAAGTTGGAAATGGCGAAAGCTTTTGACAAGATAATGTGGAAGTTTTTAATTTCTATCTTAAAACAGTTAGGATTTCATGAGCATTGATGAAAGATGATTGTGTATATCTATTATTTCAACATCTATATTTCTCAATGGAGCTCCTAGTGATGTTTGTTATCGCACAAGGGGTATCATATAAGGAGATCACTTTCCCCATACCTTTTTATAATATGTATGATTTTTCTTTCAAAAATGTTGATTGGTGTTGAATCTAACTATCAAATTCAAGGGACTAAAGTCACTAAGACAATTCCCTCCGTCAGTCATTTTTTTTTACAGATGATTGTCTGGTGTTTACTAAGGACATAATTAAGTGTGCTAAAAGCTTAGAGAGTAAGCTGCAACTTTTAAGTAAGTTTTTTGATCATGATATAAATTTTGATAATCCAGGTATAGATTTTAGTCCTAAAATAGATCCTAGAACTAAGACTCAGGCTATTAACATTCTTAATATTAAAAATACAAGTCTTCAAGATAAATATTTGGGTGTGTCTCTGTTAGTTCAGGGGAATAAGATGGAAACTTTTATCCATCTTATTGACAGTTTTGACAATAGGTTGGCTACTTGGAAAAGTAAATACCTAATCAACCAGGTAGAACATTTTTAATCTAATATGTCAGCGAGGCAATGGCCTCACATCATCTTGTTGTGTTCATATGCCTAAGAAAATGACAGATAGACTTGATGCTATTCAGATGAAGTTTTGGTGGAATAGAAAAGGTACTACTAGAGGTGTTTATCTTAGAAACTAGGATAATGTTACTAAGCCTATTATTATAGGAGGCTTAAAATTAAGGAAATTGAATATCTAAACACTGCTTTGTTGGCAAAGTTGGCTTGGAGAACGATTACTGAGATAGATTCTTTGCGGGTTAGGATCCTTAAGCATAAATACTTCCATGATAATAACCATCTTCATTTTACGAATGATAAATCTGTTCTTAGGTTTGGAAAGGTATTTATAGGGGTTTATCAAGAGCAAGTATTGTATGGGAAGTTTGGGATGGAATGACTATTGATATTTGGAAGGGTAGTTAAATAGAACAACACTTTACATTCCTCTTTTGCTTCTACAAATATGAAAACTGTTAATCAACTGATCAAGCAGGATGAAGGTGAATGAAATATTAATATTCTAAATGCCATGCTTGAAATCAATACTGTTAGGGAGATATGTGCAATTAGAATACCTTCATATGGTTCTGATGCGATAAGGGTAGAAACCAAATTATAATGGGATGTTTAGTGCTAAGTCTGCCTATAAAGTTATATCTGATGTTATGTATGACAAGAAGACCCCAAACTCTCGTTGGAACTTGACCTGTCACCTAAAATTAAGGACTTTTTGTGGAAATATGTGCATGAATACTTGCCTGTTTGACACAAGATTGCTAAGTTTATGCCAGATATAGATAGAAATTGTCTTTTTTGTGGTCTTGATTCTGAAACAACTAAGGTACTATAAGAGGAATGCAATTAAGGGATTTAGATCAAAAGAAGACTTTGGTTTGCTTGTGCTCGTAACATTGCAGGTACTATAAGAGGAATACAATTAAGGGATTAGATCTCTATTTGGTTTAACAACAATGCTACTAGCAGATATAGTCAGAATAAGGTTAATACTTTTTTTGGATTTATTTTGTGGACATCTTGAAACTTATACGCGTTATAGTGTTTGATAATGTGAATGTGCAGGTGGAAAGATTGATTAGACATGGGAACCAAGTTGTGGCTGAATGGGAGAATAATAATAGTAGACAGATTAATATATCTCATAGGCTTTAAAACCTAGGAATGTCTTAGTGTCAGTTGCCAGAAAGAAACTTCCAAAAGATTAATTTTGATGCATGTTTTCTGAAGGAAAACAAAATTATGAGATATGGTTTGACATTGTTTCCTGATGCAGGAGAATATAGAGGTGCAATATCAATTCCAGGGATAACTCAAGATGAGGAACAAGTTGAAGCTATAACAACACAAAAAGCAATTAAATGGGTCAGGATAACTGCTATTTAAATGTAGTAAAAGTAATATATGGTAGTGTTGGGTTTGTTAGATGGACAAACAATAACGTCATCATTGACTGTAAAGAGTTATTAAAAACTATACATTATTTGACATACATTTATGTGTTTAGAGAGCCTTATAAGGTTGCACATGGTTTAACAAAAGGTTCTAGGTTGAGTAGAATAGCACATTCATGGTTCAATGAGTTTCCTAGTTGATTGAAGGCTCTCATCAGAGAAAAACCCATTATTATTTTTATTTAAATTTTTAATAAAAATGAACAAATCCTTTGACTTAAATTTATGATCGAATATTTTATTTAATTTTTTAATAATAAAATATAAATGGATGGATGATCATGATCAAGATAGAATTTTAAAAACAAAAAAAATCTCATTCACCATCCATCTATTTAAATTTAATAATTAAAAAATTAAATAGAAAATTAAGTCATAAAATTAAATTAAAAATCCGTTACTTTAATAAGAACTTTTTTCTTTTCATAAAAAAAATAAAAAAAAAATCTAAAAAAAAGAAGTCCATTACAACAATAATCCGACGGTTGATATTTGTCATTTCATACTACCATCGTGACTCCCGTCGTACGTTAACAATCTTGCCGCCATACGTACTTTGGTTCCCGCCAGAAAGGGTTAGAGAAAGGAGGGCTCTGAAATTGCGTCGGGCGGAGTAGAGAAAGAAAAAGGAAATGGAGCTGAGTCTAACGGGGAACGGTCTAAAAACCTTCACACGTTCAATTACTTGTCTTGCTCGTGTTGGTAATGAACTCTCAATTCAAGCTTCTCCATCACAGGTAAATTAGGGTTTTTAATTTTTGAATTGATAATTAGGGTTTTCTAAATTTGAACGAACTAATTGGGGATTATTTTTATTTGTTGTTTGATATTGTAGCTGGCATTTCACACACTAAATACATCCCGGTCAGCGTACCAGTCCGTTACGTTTAAGCCAGAATTCTTCGATGTTTATACAATTTCTGAACCTCAAGTTCAATGCAGTGTGCTTTTGAAGGTAATCCTAAACTCCCATTGTTTTTTTAAGGTATTACAATCTTTGGACGCCATTTCAAGATGAAGGATAGTGAGGCGTGAGATCTTAAATGCGTGTGTGTGTGTGGAGACAGTGGATACCACACTCCATGGTTGGGGTTTGCTCCGTGGTCTTGAAAATCATTTTCTGTATAAGTTATTGGGTTGTGCAATTAAATATTTTTGCTGACTAGCTGTTTTTTAGGCTGTTTGTGCAGTTCTAAGGACTCCAGTTGCAAGTATTGATCGCCTAGGTGTACTACTACCGAGATCTGATGCTTCAAAAGTGCAGTGGACTATAGATTGCAACAATGGTATTCTTCGACTTTTTTCATATATTCCTATTTAGCTTATTGCAGTGTGGAAATTTAAGTTAAGTGATCTGTGGTGTGTATTTTAGTTGGAATGGTGTACACATTTGGGTATAGTACATGGGAATGTCCACTATGGTCATGTACAGTGGTTTGTGGTTGAAGTTACGTCTTCTGCAGTGGGGGAATGCATAGTCACAGTGCAGAATACATAATCATTTTGTTAAGTGAGTGCTGAAATACTACATAAATGATGAGGCTTACTCTGTGTTTTGCATGCCATTAGTTGTTGTTAACTTTCTGAGTTGATCTTTCATCGAAAATAAACTGTGTAACAATTTTAGTGGATCTTAATCTAACATTTATTGATTATCCTAGTTTAGGTTTAGCTATAAATTGAATGGATGTGGCTCTCTAACTGGTAGGATATGTGTACTATGGTTGATCTGAAATGATTAGTCTAACAAGTTATAGCTTTAACTTCTCCCTATATGAGTAGTTTTAATTTTCTTAGTCTAATTGTCTCGGTCTCTCGGGCCGATCGGTTATATTGGATAATTGGCCATCTAGTGTGATAATGGTTTGAATTAACTCTATAAAATACTTTCACTTTCCTTAAATTAATATATTATACTGTGCTTTATCCATTTAAGGGTGTTAACTGTAAGATAATTCAGTTGTAATTATCTTTGAGAAAATTCATAATTATTAATTAAATAAAACTATGTACAGGTATGAAGAAATCCTATTGGATTACTTGTAACGTTGAGCCTGACATACAACATCTTACCCTTGATAGGACGAGGTTCCCAAGTAATTTTGTAGTGAGACCTCGTGACTTGAACAGATTGCTTAGTAATTTCCAGTCATCACTTCAGGAGATTACTGTGATTGCCACAGAACCAACTCCCTTACCTTCTGATGATGAAAGTGAAATAGGAGGGAAAGCAGTCGAGCTTAGAAGTTATATCGATCCAACCAAAGGTAAAACCATGATTTTCTTATTTTTTTTAAAAATAAATTCCTATTTGTTGAATGTACATTTCAAGAAGTGTAGTAAGTGTACTTGGTGAATCTGATAGATGCATATCAATTGCAGATGATAGTGATACAGCCTTACATACTCAGCTCTGGATAGACCCTACTGAAGAATTTCTGCAGTATGCACACACTGGAGATCCTGTGGATGTGACTTTTGCGGTGAAGGAGCTAAAGGCATAATAGTCAACTTTCTCAATTTTCTGTTGGTATTTTGGTCTTTGCTTAACAGCTAATCTTGTGAGCATGGAAGTAATATATGCCAAAGACAACTACTGGTGGTAAGCCTTACCATTTTAGGAGCATAAAGGTGGCACCTTTTAATCGTAAAAGGTTACATTTGACATCTGATATCACCCTAATGAAACTGAAAAGGTCACCTGATTCGTCGATATTATGTATTTATGCCTCTTATGACATTATCTGCGGTTGTTCTTCAGCCACAGTGTAAATTTTGGAATATTCTTAGTTTCACATGTATAAAGTGTTTAATGCCAATTTCCTATTTCTTTAAATGCAGGCATTTCTTACCTTCTGCGAGGGATGTGAAGTTGACATTCACATATTTTTTGAGAAAGCTGGCGAGTAAGATACTCACTTACCTTATCTTCTTGCTCATCATCTTTTTCCTAAATTAATTAACAGTTTGCCTGTATCTTGTCCAGTTAGTATGTTGATCGGAACTTCAAGTTAATAGGTCGTTAGTTGGTTAAACGATAGTACAATAGTAACAACATTCAATGGTTATATATACAAACTTCAGTGCTTGTGTGTCATATATTTTGTATTCAACGTACCATTCATAATTGCTAGAAGATTGGTGTCATCGAATTTGTAGGGTCTATCTGAAATCCATAAACTCAAACCTGAGTAGCATCCTGAAGGAACTGATATTAAATTTCTGTTATTGAGAGTAAGCTTTTCAAAGGATTCATATTATTTTCCTCTTTTTAAAATTGTATGCAAGCTGCTTCACAGAGTACACGGTTTTAACTTCTAATTTGGTCATGGTAACAGGCCTATTCTAATGGCACCAAAATTTGGTCTTGACGATGGGTCAACGTCAGACTTTGACGTGACACTGGTTTTAGCTTCCATGCTTGTATCTCAACTTCATCAGCAAAATCCACCAGAGTACCACCAGCAGCAGACCCTGAAACATGTGGTCAAGCTGATCAGGGAACAGTTTCTGTAGCTCAACAGGAGGGTTCAAGAGCTTCTGTTTCTGAGCAACCATCAGATCATACCAGAATCTGGTCAGAACTTTCGGGTAAAACATTCATTTCTGTGTTTTTCTCTTTTGATGTCGTATTATTTTTTAAAAGAAAAAGTATTGTGTTAATTGTTATTAGATGTGTAAATACTGAATTTGTTATGCCATACCCAACTATCCGTAGTCAGCAGACATATGTTAAACATTAACTGCTACTAACTAAAACAAAAACAGGAAGTGCTTCCAGAAGTGGTAGTGGTGTTGAAGAGAGACAAGTTGAACCAAGAGCGAATTCAAATACTAATGGAGAGAGCTTAATGGAGAGGGTTACAGGAAGGGAAGGCACGCTTGCTGGCCATGATATGTATCCTGAAATTTGTTTTCCAAAAGCATATTATACATTATTCTCTTATGCATGAAGAATATACTGCAGTATTAGGTCATGTGGGGAGAAAGACTAAGAGAAAGCCATATAGTTCACCTCCAATATCTTTTACTATCATTATATCACATTAAAGCTAACACTCCATGAGAACTATGGACCAAACTCTGTTGAACCGCAAGATTTCAATGTGTTGTAGTTATTAATGAAATTATTAGTATTGGTTAGACAATATTCACGTGTCACCTCAGCTTCAGGTTCAAGTCCCATAGGTACAGCAGACCTGGTTTCGTGTCTCTTCTTTATTAATATTATTGAAACTGACATGCTACCGTTTTGATACATTTTGATACATCATCCCATCTTATGATCTAGCCACCTCAATCTCAGGAAAAATCACAAATGACCTGTACCTTATTCGTAATTCCAAATATCCTCAAACCCACATGAGCTCCTAAATCCACATCTCTGTAACAATCATACAAGGATGTCTTCCATGTGCATAGGATATCTAATTTCCTGCAGTAAGTTTTGGTAATCCCTATTTTGGTGCAGCCATGGAATGGGGGATATAATTTATATCGTTCTCAAGATATATCAGCTGTATTTTTCTTGTAAGAAGTATAAGTACTTTTTCTTGACTAGATACAGCAACCATCTTCCCAAGATATATCAGCTGTATTTTTCTTGTAAGAAGTATAAGTACTTTTTCTTGACTAGATACAGCAACCATCTTCTGGTGGAAACAGCCAATGTGCAAGCACCTCAAGGTATGCTAAACTAAAATGTGTTTACTACTTCACTAAGTTGAAGTTTACGCTGTAAAGATGCATTCCAGCAACTAACTCTACCAATCTATTGCAGGGAGAGATGAAATGGATGCTCATGGATGGTCCCAACATCATCCTAGTAACTGGATAGGTCCAGATGAGGATGACGATGAGGACGAGAATGACATGTGTGTTCAATCAACACCTCCATACTAGCAAGGAAAGCAACAGGCGTAGGTAATTTCAAGTCATGTCTATATATAGTCCAGTTGCAATCTCTTCAGTTATACATTTTCATTTCTCTGTTGTAGCAGTTGAACATGCATTCCTATTATTGTACAAGTGATTCTCTTTAGCAAAGATTGGCTTTTACCTTGTTTTACCAGTTTCAGAGCAGCTATTTTATTGTATGTGTTCTCTTTGCTTCACTGACTAGCAAACACTATTACCATGTTTCTTGACAGCTGTAATTTGAATGTACGTAGTGAATACTCTTCAATTTGAAAGTAGGGCACTGTTGTTGGGCCAATTGTTAGTTATCTGCTAACAGATATAGTTATATGCTTCAGTTACATTACAAACTAGAAAATGGTAAATCATGTCTGTGGTAGCCAAGTCTTGTTTCGCATTATCAGAATGACAACTTTCCATGCGTTGAATAACTGATTTGATTCGCGGCACATTTTCTATCAAATGTGTAAATTACTGGCACAGGCTGTAATATATTTGATTTAACAGTCAGTGGGTTAAAACCCCACTACCGTATACCTCTTACTATTAAAACCGGTTAAAACAAAATGAAATAAAAACCTCATTTGAATAAATCTATCTAAACTACCCTTTATATTAATTCAACCCAACAAAAACAAAAATCAATTCTACTCTTAAGCTACCCTTTACATGAATTTAACCCAATAAAAATTAAAATCAACCCCACTACCAGCACCAACTCACCACCACCAACCAATAGTAACCACCATCATCCAGCAACACCACCATTACCATCCACCAACTAACAACAACACCAACCACCACCACCAACGAGCACCACCAACTAGCACCGCCATCATCCACCACCACCACCAACGAGCACCACTAACAACCACCAGGTCCACTACCAAAGAGCACCACCACCAACCACCACCAGCAGAAACGAAAACCAGAACCAACACCCACCAACCACCACCAACAACGACCAACACCACTTTCACCACTAACACCAATAACCAACACCACTTTCACCACCAACACCAACATCAATGAGCACCACTAACAACCACCAAATCCACCACCAACGAGCACCACCACCAACCATCACCAACAACAACGAAAATCAGAACCAACATCAACCACCACCAACCAACACCACTTCCACCACCACCACCACCAACACCAACACCAGCATTATCCCACTATCATCAACCGGAAAACACCACCACCGACCAACACTATCATCAACACCATCACCACAAACCAGCAACACCACCATAAAAAACTTACCATACTACTAAAACATTGGTTTCAACGATAAAAATTAGGCAGAAAAAGGATGAAACCAAATTTGGTTTCAACATAAAATTTGTATTTCACCAACACAAGAAACCAAATGCACCAAATTGAATAAACTAGGAAAAATTTAGTTGAAACCAAATTTGGTTTCAACATAAACGTATTGTTTCACCATTAAACTTTGGTTTCACGGTAAAAAGTAGGCACAAATCAGATGAAACCAAATTTGATTTCTATAAAACTTACTGTTTTCACCAACACAAAAATTGGTTTCAGCATTGTTTAGTTTTTTTAAAATTTGATGAAACCAAAAAAAGCTTCATCATTTTTCAGACATTCCACCAGCACGTGGAAAATTCAGACTTTCTTTTTGATGCTGCGATCACATAAAAACAGAGACTTTGAGGCTCAATAGCTAAATACATGGCAGTTGAATCATGAGCCGGGATCATAAAGAGCATACTGCAAGTAGGAAGTGGAATGAAGCGGGATCAAGGTGCTCCGACGAGAAAAGTTAGCGATCCATCACGTGTCCAAGGCCTTAACCTGCATATTCAACGTTGTTTAGTTTTTGTAAAATTTGATGAAACCAAATTTGATTTCATCATTTTTTTGACGTTTCACCACCAAAAAACCTTAATTTCGACAATGATGATGTATTATTATTTTTTGATGATGATTTTCGACGATGATGATCTGAAGGTGTTGGTGATGTCTGTAGAGGATAGAAGGAGGAGGAAGAGGTGGTGGTGGTGGTGGATATGGACATGTAGTGGCGGGGGAGACAAAATAACGAGGAGGAAGTGATGGGGGAGAAGGAAGTGTTGTTGGTGGCTGATCTGGACATAGAAAGAAAAGGAGGTACTGGTGATGTTGGTGGAGAAGACGGAGGTGTTGTTAGTGGCGGATATGGGTGACAGAGCTATTATTGGTGAACATAAAAGTAAAATAAAAAGAGAGAAGAAGAGAAGAAGACGGAGGTGTTGGTGAAGGAGACGGAGGTGTTGTTGCTCCAGATCTATCTTTTCTCACTGGTTTGGTGGCAGCGGAGCTATTGTTGCTGGTGGTGATGGTGGTGGGGAGGAGGAGGCAGAAGAAGAGAAGAAGAAGAAGAAATGAGAGAAGAAGAGAAAAAGAAGAAGAACCCGTTAAAAATAAAGAAAGGGTAAGAGTGGCATTTTAAAAGTGGTAAAAACTAAATTTAAACATTATAAATGAAAATGGGGTTTTCATTTCATTTTTATTTCAAACGATTTTTATTTATAAAAAATAATATGGGAGGAGTTTTTGTATGCTAAGTATGGTCATCTTGGTTTTTTTTCACTTGTTATGTTGATTTAAAACAATTTTCGAAGATGCACCTCTAGATCTGCTTGCATATGGTTTTAACTTAATTTAATATGAATCTTAGAAACTTATCTCCCGTTGAATTCCAGGTAGAGGTCGTTAAACAACCACTTTGAAACTGTAGCAAGCCTGACCGAGTACAACCGAATTATTGTCTCTAACCTAACCTTACAAAAAATATGATTTTTTCTTTTTCTTTTTCCGAAAAAAAAAAAGTTAAATTTAGACCAATAAAATCCAGACATCCAAAGTCCTTTTGAAGATTCCACTCAAGCCTTAAAACTCCATCCCTATTGATCTCAGTGGTGGAGGGGATTGGTCTATATTTTGACCATCCCTTAGTCAACCCCTAGACGGACCATAACCGATCCCAGATTTTTGGTACATTCTTACCTTTTTTTTATTTTTTCCGGACCAGCTAGTATAGAACCCATTTCTATATAACTGACACCTTATGTAATACAGTTACAAAATAATTTGTTTCTTTTTAATATTAAAGTTTAGTTGTTTCTAAACATGGAGGGTAAATAAATGATGAGGTGTCACTGCATGGGTAGGAATTCATATCCAAAAATATGGGAACGGGCTTCATACTAAAAAAATTAATGGGTGAGAATTCATGCCCAAAATATGCAGACTGTTTTGAGGCATACAAAATGATTGCCCTAGCTAGTGTAGGTTGGTAAGGGGTGTCCTAAGACTAGTTAAATTACTTAGATAACCTTGATTAATTTATCTATTTACTTTTTAAATTTATTATTAACTTTTTAAATTTTTAATTTATTTATTTAGCATTTTTTATTTATTTTTTGAATAATGAAAAATTTCAAAAAAAGTCAAAAAACTTTTAAAATATATAATATAAAAAATTCAAAAGTTAAAAAAAAAAGGGAAACTTTTTTGTAGAAAAATAACTTTTATATATTAACTTTTTTTTAATTTTTATAATAACAAAAAAGTTCATGAAACTTTAAAAAAATAATAATTTTTTTTACAAGTTTAAAAAAAATGAAATTAACAAAAAAATAAGTAATAAAAATCCAGTTTTTTAATTTTCTTATTATTATTTAAAAAAATTAATAACGAAAAAAAAAAACGGTTTAAAAAACTTTTAAAAAATTTAAAAATTTAATAAAAAATAAAAATAAAATATTAACGATAAGGTTATTGCTGTCTTTATTAAAAAATGGTAGATAAGGGGTTATTGATTTTACTACCTAGTGACTTTATTTTGTCTTTATTAAAACTCAAAAGTTTTGAGTATGCCTCAAAACAACCTTCCAAAATATGGATACGGGCTCCAGACCAAAAATAATGATTTCTAATTGGGCTTGGGATTCTTCAGCACCAGCCACCTTTTAGTTCCACCACTGTTTGTTCATGTAAATGACTGTCTTTTTCCTTTTGGAAAGAAAACTGTTTTGGGGCATATAAAAAAAATATTGGGGCATATAAAATTATAATTGAGGAAACTCTGGTTGAGGAAAAATATGTGACTGTTCAGAATTGTTGGTTTTTAAAGATTTAAGATTTCTAAGAATTCTTATGGAAGATCACTTTGGAAAGGGATTATGGTGTTGGATCTAGTAATAAAGATGCATCACATCCCTGAAAATAATTGACATATATATATTAAGAACTCAACTACGACATGAATGCATAGCAGTTATTGTATGAATAGCTAGGATTTTCAACATGCTAGGTCTCCCCACATCCATTGGCTTAAAATTCTGCTAGCTACATTATTAATGATATTCCAACTAGGTTGTGATAATATACGTGGAACACTTGTATCGATCAAAAAATAAATAATTGTATCAATGCAGAAAAACTACAAATTTAAAGATTAGATATCAGTATGTATTTGATGCATAATAACGTAACACTTAAAGTTCTAATGCTGGTAGAGAAAAAAATGCTCAAACAATTTTATAGAAAAATAGTGCATAGTACCCTAACAAAGCAATCATGGTAATGAACCCTTGGTATTTTAGCTCCCAAGCTAGGGTTAGCTGCAACATTCTTCCATGTAATGTCATGTACTATCTTTTCAACATCAACTTTAGGGCAACTCTTGCGATAGAAATTCTTCATCTTCAGCCCACGAAGTCTCTGTCCATCACAAACCTTAAAGTTCAAGGTCCCAATAAGAAGAAAAAGCGTTAGTGTAATAAACAAAACAGACATATTGCTTGTAAGTCTCATCATCTTGATTTTATGTTCAAATAACAAGTTAATGAACCAATGCGAAGAAAGTTTGTAAAGTTGTAAGTATATAAGAACAACCCACAACAACTTCCTTTTACAGACACAAAACTTGGTTAATAAAGATTATAAAAATCCAATTAACTCTTGTTAGAAGTTTCATCAATTTCTTTGAAGATTGAAGTCGTCCTGCTTAAGCAATCTTATCTAAGTTTAAATATGATTAAATTTTTATAGTCAACTAATCATGAAGACTCAAAGAGTGAGATGATTGAAGAAAATCTTAATGGTCAAATTGGCGCGTTTTAGGTGCATTTTATTGTTAGTTAATATGATAACTATTGCCAATGGCATTGAAACAATCCAGACAGTCCGATTTGCAGAGATCACTTGTTAAATCCTTCAAGTAAAACCGTTGTGAATAATTGTAACATGTCAGGCTTTGGGCCCGACTAAATAGTATCAATATTATTCCCATATAACCACCTATAAGTATCAGGTGTAGGGTTTTCATCTAAATTACCTATGTATTATATAAGGAGAAAATCTAATTTATTAATCTTCATACAAAACTCTGCTTACTCCATATAGGATTATTCCTAGCTATCCCATATGTGTTTCATCAAACCATACACATTAACATAACAGGATCTTTTTAAAGAGTAGAATGGGCTACATCGAATATATTTGGCTGCATCATCAACCGGTGGTGACCAACAATTGAATTAGTCAGACGCTTTATGATACCATGGTTAATGATTACTTTGGAGTTTGATTTTAGACAGAGAGTTGAGTATATTTTTAAGTGTTTGATATCCACAGATTAGTTAATTTTTCAGCAAATTAATTCTGATCTAAAAAGTTTGAAATATGGTTTTCTAATGCAAAGTTTTTTTTGTACACCCACTTTCGCTTATCAAAAAAGCTTTTTGTTTTGTTGTTCGAGCAAATAGAGAAAATTTGGCAGCCTAGTACACGAGGGTTTAGCGTTTGGGAATTATTCAGATTCAAATCAGAGTATCACACTTGCATTTTTTACAGGGCAAGCCTCTACTTAAAGGAAAAAAAAAATTTACAGCTCACTGGTTAGAGGCAAAGTGCCCCCTCCAAGAGTGCGCATCACTATACATCATCAACAACATCTGGTTAACATGGATAATTTTGGTTGCTATCTATTTACACGAGGACGGTGATCATGATTCATGATCTCAACTGGATATATATATATATATATATATATGCATAACTTGCATATTGACCATATATATAGCTTGCTTGCACACATTCAAAATAAACGTAATTTGCATGCGGATTGATAAAACGGAACTGATACACTCATCCCGGATTTAATTCCGTGGAGTGTCCTGCCTCTAATAGTTGGGGTGGGCTATATTCAACCGTGGTTAACAGAGGTAGATTTAAAAAATTGGTCCCACCCACTATGAGGGTCGGGATAGACTCGTGGTCAGTATAGAATTTTTTATAATAAAATTTAATTATTATTATAAGGCAATATATATTAAAATATGTAAAGGTGATTTATTATTATAATTCTGTTGAGATTTTCATAGGTGTGTTTAATAATAATCCCCCATTATGATCACCTCAAATCAAATTCTTTAATTTGTATTGCTAAACTATTGTAAGTTGTTACTAAAAAAATTACTATCACCTCTACTTCCCATGTCTTGAGGAGATACGCACGGATGTGTACATAGTTTCCCATCTTGAGATGCAAAATATATATTGCCAAGGGTTTTTTCTCTTTCAAGCTCAATAACA
Source organism: Papaver californicum (assembly GCA_023531435.1). Classification (NCBI taxonomy): domain Eukaryota; kingdom Viridiplantae; phylum Streptophyta; class Magnoliopsida; order Ranunculales; family Papaveraceae; genus Papaver; species Papaver californicum. Next base: position 3,597,810 of record JAJJMC010025361.1, on the reverse strand, counting down.
AGCTCCACAATGTTTTTTTCCTCTTTCTTTTTGCTCTCTTGTTCTCAGGCCCTCAATGCCTGTAACCTAGTCAGAAAACTAGTCGTTTTTTTGTCTTTTCTAGTCTTAACGGCTCTTTTCGGCCGTTTTTTCTGCCTGAATTCTCATCGGCCTATTATGAACCTTCAATTCTGATCTGTTTATAATGTCTCAGATCACTACTGCTACTCAAAAATCTGAATTCAAACTTAGGAAACTCATCAATCACAAGGAAATCATCTCAAACAACAAAAACATTACAACTCAGAAGGCAAGCATCTCTAGCATTACCCCCAATATAAATCAGAAGATTATGTATCACTTATCTCAATGCATCTGCAATCATCAAAAAAAACAATTTCATCAACTTGGCACTAGTCAGATCCTTACCATTACCTTTCATATTAGTTCTCAATCTAATTTAATTTCGTATCTTGAATGGATTAAGCCTCTCCAACATGGAAAAAACCCAATTCTTCTTCCTCCGAACAATTCCATGCGCAACCTTGTGCCAAATTCTTCCAAAAATCTTATACCAAAACCCCCACCCTATTGTATACCAAAAACCCTACCTTGTTTCACCCATCTCAGTATAATATACAACATTCATACCATTAATAAAATTTATCAAAGACCTAGATCAACTATGCATACCATTCCTAAGATAACAAGTAAAAACATCATTGATATCAATTCATATCCGAAAAAACCCAAAAATATCATAAACATCAAAAATAAAATTCCCCAAGTTTCAACTTCAGAGTGAACCCACTCCCACTATTTTCTTTGCTTTCTGCACATCTACTCTCCTTTCTAAGGTTCAAAAAGAATGGGCTTCAAAACCCCTTAACCAAAAAAATCAAAAAGAAAATAGTGCTTCTATGAAAGTTCACAATCACATCTTCAAAAAAGTTTTGATTGATTGGATTCACATATTTTTGAATGAGGTGTTTCTCTTATTGGTGCCTTGGTCGCTTAGACCTTCGATGTTGCTCATAGGCGCCTTCTTGGAGATTGAGGTGGTGGAATCTGCAGAAATTGTGTTCGACCACTGATCGGCTGCACTCTATGCAACATCATGAGTCTGACAAGCATAGGTGTTGCCTCAGCTGGAACACTTGTTTGTGGTGGTGGTGGAACTTCTTGTGGCTCTGGTGCTGGTTGTGGTTCTGGTGCTGGATGTTCAACACCTGGTACCCCTGGTACATTGAAGTCATTAACTCCAACTACGGGTACATTGTTGTCCTCAAGACTTCCACCCCTAGCCAAAAAAGTTGCAAGTCTACCTCGCTCTGGATCAAACTCATCCAATACAGGAAATGCCAGTCCTCCAGCAGCATACCTGGATTGGGTTCTCAACGGAACAACACGTGCTCTCAAAATATGACTTGCTCGAGTGGGAAGCCGCACAGACTCAAAACCCATTTGTACTCATCCAGCAACCAAGGCTTTGTCAGCAACCACAACAATCCCCTCAGTAACCACACAATCCCCCAGCTGAGGATGTGTTGCCACTATAGTCCACTGATTTGCATCAGTTTATGTAGTTGCTTTGTTCTCGCGGGGAAGATCCAGCATCCCAAGGCCTTGTGGAGTAATGAAATTGCTCAGCAACCCTTCTCGGTCAGAACCTCCAACCACATTACTACTACCACTTCCACTACCATCCTCATACACACTATCTTCAAAGGGGATCCTATGCTGATTTGCATAACCCGAATTCTACATGTTTAATTGAATCACATGTTAAACAAAAACAATATATTTTCCTCAATTTAACTTTAATTGGGATAATGCTTACCTGGTTGGAGTCGAATGGTTCTTTTCCCAATTCTTCTCAGTGTCTCTTGAAGTGGTCTAAATCCTGGAGGATAACCCCTATAATTTGCTTCAAGCTTCACCAGGCGATTGTATCTCAATGTTTCCCAGTGCCACTCAAAGTCTCGGGTATACTCTACATCCTCGCAACCATTAGGATATGGAACTCCATATGGCAAAGATTCAAGGCGTACATTCACGGGATGCCAGTTGAGATCCCATTATCCAAGCAATCCAGAAGCCTCAAGGAGATTTCCCTCAACCTCAAACAGTACTCTCGACATGCTGTTGTATTTCTGGAAATTAATTTATGGCTTGGGAATTTCTCTAGACGGTCAAAGTTGAAGAGATTCTGGCTCAGAGAAGAAGCTGATCTAATTGGTTCTTTTCTTTCAGTTTCTCTCTAAGTTTTTTGAAGAGACATCTTTCTAAGTTCTCTTCCGGTTCCAAATGCTTTCAAATAAGCAGTTCCCAATACAACTGCTCCCATCTCACTCCTAATAACTTCTTATTGTGGTGTCTAATCACTCCCACTGTTTCCCTCTTTGGTAAATGCATGTTAACAATGTTGTGCATCTTCCTCTATGTGCAGGATATCAATCTATTAGACACCATTGGTTCAATTGGGATGCATCCTTTCACAAGTGGCAACATTTTTCATCGACATATACCACACTGGGACTTGGAAGACCATGGTCAATTAAGTGATCTCCATAAAGTCCTTGATGGGGTGGATCAAATCATTATATCTAGGGTATTCAGAGAAATCACAAATAACATTCGTGTGATTGGCACAACTCTTTTATATATCCCAAGGATATTAGAGATATCTCTCTTAAGCCGGAACAATCGTGTGTCTGGCCCAAAACCAAAGTGGTATTTTTGCACCACTATAACCTCTTATTTTTACCACTTTACTTTGATTGTTTATTTCAGGTACGTCCATATTGATTGGTTCATTGATGTGGAAACTAGTATGGTGTATCATTATGACTCACGCTTGGAATACCATTATATTTGTACCTCTAACCCCTAACTTTATTGGGATTTATCTATGGATAATATGTATGTCCCCTCGTATATGGTTTTTGGGACTCTCTTTTGCAGGAATGCTTACAGGATGTTATTAGCCAAAAGCACATTCAACTTCTTCTTGAGTAGGCCAGCCAATTACTTGGAAAATATGCCAAAGAATAGACTGTGGAAGGATAATCATAGGCTAAGTTGATGGAAGCTCAGTATTGGTGGTCAATGCCCTCAGTCTAAATGCCAAAATCATGCTCTGTAACCTTTGTACAAAAAACACCCCGTGATCACCTCTCATACTTTTTCAAATTAAAATTGTTCACCGTATTCTCTCTTTTGTCTTTCTATTATCAGAATATTCACATATACCTCAAAACCAGTTTTCTAGTTACTTTCATGGATTCTACTTCCATCACTACAAGCAATCCCATAGAAATTATGGTTGATCAAATAAACTCTACCACCATTACTCCTGAAGACCTTTTCCTTAAAGTCTTCATTAACCATGGTAATATTCGTACCAAAAAAGAGCCGGGATGGAAGTGGTGCTTCATTGGCAAGCTTTGCAGCAAGATTTTTTTTGAAACTAACATAGTGAGCAATTTCATTAACGCTAATTGGGATATGTATAATAGAGTGGAGGTGGAAAATTGGAACAGAAGAAGAAATTTTTATATCATTCATTTAACTGGAGAGGAAGACTACAACACTCTCATAAGAGGAGGAACTAAAGGAGTTTTTGAAAAACTTATGGTTCTTGTTGAAGTCCCTGCAGTTGGCCCTGAGTTGATTGATGAAGAGCTTTATAGCACTGTTGAAATATGGGTCTTAATCAAAAGAGTTCCAAGGCATATCATTCTAAATATCAGAAACATTCTCAGGCTAGATAGTACCTTTCAAGAAGCTAGAAAACCTTATGGTAGGGATGAGAAGAAAATAATATGGGAGTGAAAATCTCCATTGATGTTACCAGAGCTCTCAAGTTTGGTATTGAGGCCTTTGAATTCCCAATTGTATCTCATTGGTTGGAATTTGCTTATAATCTTACAGGCATTAAATTCTACAAGATTTGCAGAATCCTTGATCATCCAGGTTCTCTCTATGAAACCACTTCAAAGGATACTAGTTCTCCTTCTACTTCAACACCTAAACTGCCACAAACACATGTTCAAAAGGGGAAAGTTGTGATTCATAGGGCTTATTCTGACAAAGATGTTGCTGAGGAATTTGAGGCAAAAAGGAAGTATGGTAAACAGATCTGACTAATGCAATTGCTAACCTTGGGGGAAGTTCTAACAACAGAATGAGCACACTCATCTTTGGAGCTGGTGGTGGACAAGGCATGGAGGTTTCCAACCCCAACCCTAATGTCTTAGGTTTCCAGATTAGAAATAAAAAGAATTCGATCTTTAAAAGACCATGGATGGATACAAGAAAAATCCCATCAAAATGAAAATAACTGCCCGGGAAAAGGGCAAAGGGAAAGATGATATCGAGCATAATATTGCCAGCAATGCCAACATCATTTTCCATGTTTCCAAACCTTTAACCCCATTAAATTTGAGTTCTCTTCCATCTCTGACCAAAATTATAGAGATAATGGATGCTGAGATACTAAGAAACAAAAAAGTTGCTTGGGAGTTAAAGAAAAAGCAACACAGCTTCAAATCTACCGACATTGAGAACAACAAAGGAAGGCAAGCCAACTCTGAACCAAAGAGAAGGAGAAATCTTAATCAGGAAGAAAGAGAGCATTGCAAGAAAACTAAATATTACGGCTGCACATCGGGTGGTCGGTTTGGTTTTGAACTAAAACCATCTACCAAACCGTCCATAAATGGTTTTTGAAATTCAAAACCATCTTCCAAAAAGAAAAGTTTAGTTGTCGGCCCAGTCTCACCTACTTCCTTTGCCTGCCATTATTTCTATTCCTTTTCTCAATTGGGTCCTCATTGAGTGATGGCGTGAAATTTCCAAAACTGAATGCCGTTATCAACATCAAAGTTAGCAACTACTCAGTTCCAACTTCACACAAATATTCAACAAACTACTAAATGCTTTGATTTGAATCTATCTACCTATTTAGTATAGAAGCTAAAACATTGTATAGCTTTAACTCAAAAGTTTTCCCACACCTTTATTGATATGTGTATATGAGTATTTATACAGGATATTACATCATAAGATAGGAAACAATATATACATAGTTACTAGAATTATGCCTGTGCAATCTGGCAAGAATATGGCTAAGAATATGAGAGACAATGCCAAGATATTCTTTTTTCAATGTAAACTAGATATGTTATATACAGTTACCATATTTCTGCTGAATATTCTTTCATCAACTCACGTTTCCCTTATACACCCCCGCAAGATTGGGGTTCCATCGACAAGGCCAATCTTGCTTCGCAGCACAATTGTACGTTGTTTCGACAGTGGTTTGGTGAGAAGATCCGCAAGTTGATCCTAGGTATGAACGTGCCTGACTTGGAGGCTCTTCTTCTGAACTAAGTCACGTACAAAGTGGAGGTCCATCTGATGGTGCTTCATACGTGAGTGATTAACTGGATTAAGATTCAGGTGCGTGGCTCCAATATTGTCACATAGAAGTTGAGGAGGATCTTTGAGAGGAAAGCCAAGTTCCCTAAGTTGTGTTAACAACCACATTGATTCATAGGCTGCATTTGCTAAATCCCTGTATTCTGTTTCAGTAGAAGACCTTGCAACTGCACGTTGCTTTTTAGAACACCAGGATATGGGATTTGAACCTAAGAAGTTGATGTAGGCAGATGATGAGGTGTGATCATCCATGTTCCCAGCCCAATCAACATCTGAGTATGTTCGAAGAGTGGAAGGTCCATTCTTAAGAATTTGAATGCCATAAAAGATAGTTTGCTTTAGGTACCTGAGTAACCGTTTGGCAGCTGTCTTGTGAATTGTAGTTGGCTTGTACATGAATTAAGATAATCTGTTTACTACAAAGGAGATGTCTGGACGTGTTAGAGACAAATATTGAAGGCTTCCTATCAATCTCCGAAATTCAGAACTGTCCACAGCTGCTGTACCATCAACCAGTTGAAGGGGTTGTGATGTAGAGATAGGAGTGTAGACGTCTTTTGCATCACTCATGCTTGTAGTGTCCAAGAGTTCTCGAATGTACTTATGTTGAGTAAGAAACAAACCTTTCTTTGTGGGAATTACCTCAATTCCTATGAAGTAGTGAAGAGAACCCATGTCTTTGAGAGAGAACATATCTCCTAACTTTGTAATAGTAGATATCACAAACTCTGAGTTGTTCCCTGTAATGATAAGATCATCCACATAAACCAGTAGATACCATACTGTAGTATCTTGACTGTATATGAACAAGGAGTAGTCTTCCTTTGAGTTGCGGAAACCCAATTGAAGAATGGCTAATTTGAGTGCATTATACCAAGCTCGTGGTGCTTGTTTTAACCCATAGATGGCCTTGTGAAGCTTGCACACATAATGTGGTTTGGACGCATCCTTGAAACCTGGAGGTTGTGTCATAAAAACAGTTTCTGTTAAGGCCTCGTTCAGAAACGCATTGTTGACATCCATTTGTCGCAATACCCATCCATTCATGACCGTAATGAAGAGTACAGTTCTTATTGTTGTTGGTTTAACTACAGGACTGAAGGTCTCTGTGTAGTCAATGCCCGGTCGTGGGTTGTAACCCTTTGCCACAAGTCTAGCTTTGAATTTGTCAATTGATCCATCAACCTTTCTCTTGACCCTGAAGATCCACCTACACCCAACCGGTTGACAATCACCTGGTGGTAATACGAGATCCCATGTACCATGATTCATTAAGGAAGTCACCTCTACAGACATGGCCTCACGCCATTGAGGATGAGCCAATGCTTGGATAACACTGGTGGGTTCAATAATGTGCGAAAGAGGATGTTTTGAAGTTATGTGTACCTGTTTCGGTTTGATTATTTGGTTCATGGAATGTGTGGTCATGTTATGAGCACGTTGCACTTGGGTTTGTTGAGGTAGTTCTGGAGCTACAAAAGACGTTGATGTATATGGAGATGCATCTGCTGCTGGTGGTTCCGAGAAGAATTCAGACTCATGTGTACTGCTGGCTTCAGCTGAAGTTGACCGTAGAGATTCCTGGGATACAGGCGTCGTTGTTGTGGAAGAGGAGACGCCTGCTACAGACAATTCTGATGGCGCTGGATGGTTGACAGAACTGTTTCCTGCTGAACCTGGTTGCTGTCTACAATTCTAGTGACACTGGACGCCAACTGCAGAGAAATCTGGTGACGCTGGATGGTTGGTAGGAGTATTTTCTGCTGAACCTGGTTACTATCTACAGTTTACAGCAGGGTGTGTAACGTGAAGTGAAGAGTCAAGGGTAGCGGAGTTACCTGGAGGAGACGCAGCAGCAACAAGAGCACTTCCCGAAGCCTGACGTGCACCTCTGGCTGATAATGTGGCTGGTGGAGAACCAAACACAGTTGGGAAGAGCTGGTGATTGTTTGGAGAGGACAGAGTTGAAGCACAGGTTACAGGAAAACCGTTAATGAGATGTTGTGGATGTTCGTCGAATAGCACATGACGTGAAACGAAGATTCTCTTTGTTTGGGGTTCAAAACATTTGTACCCATTTTGAGTTGGTGAATAGCCAAGGAAGATACATGTTTTGGATTTTGGTTGCATTTTGTTTGAGTTGTAAGCTTTTGTTAGAGGATAACAAATATAACCAAACTTTTTTAGCTTTAGGTAGTTTAGAGATTGACCAAATAGAGCTTCGAACGGGGATTTATTCTTGAGAATGGGTGTGGGTTGACGGTTTATGAGATATGAAGCTGTTTGGAAAGCATATGGCCAAAAGGAGTAATCTAGATTAACATTATAAAGAAGGGTGAGACCTGTTTCAACTAGATGACGATGTCGACGCTCAGAAGTACCATTTTGTTATGGAGTGTGAGGAACAGTGGTGAGATGAGAAATTCCATGAAGCAAGAGGAAATATTTTAAAGAAATAAACTCACCTCCGTTGTCCGAATACAGGGTTTTTATGGGTTTCTGTAAGCGATTTTCGAAAAGTTTTTTGAATTGTGGAAAGATTGTAGAGACACCAGATTTTGTAGCCATAGGATAAAACCATATATATTTCGTGTAATGATCCACAAAAATAAGATAGTAACGTGAACCATCAATCCTTGTATAACTTGCAGGTCCCCAAACATCTGTATAAACAAGTTCAAGTGGTTCACGACTTTGAAGACTTATGATACTAAAAGGTTGTTGATGTGCTTTATTAATAGAACATGAATGAAAAATTGATGATAAATATTTATGAGCGGAAATAGGAAGAGAAAATTTTTTAATGAGATTGTGGACAATTTTAAGAGAAGGATGTCCCAGTCGCTTGTTCCATCCTTCAACCGAGGTCCTTTCATGCACATTAGCAGCCTTTGGTGCGGTCGTCAGTGATTCTGGAAAAGTGTAGATGCCATTGCTACATGCTCCTTTTAGTAAAATCGCCCCCGTGATCTTGTCTTTCACAAAAAAATGGAACAGATGAAATTCAACAAAAACATCATTTTGTTTGGTTAGATGATGCACATATATTAAATTTTTACGGAGATTGGGAACATAAAGAGTGTCTCGTAGTGTAAAGGTTCGATGTGGTGTTGTTAAAGCTAATGAACCAACGTGTGAGACATTCAAACCTGAGTCATCACCAAGAATTACTTCTTCATTTCCATCATACTCTGAATGTATGGATAGATTTGATAGATCACCAATGATGTTGTGAAAGTCTGCCGAATCAATAAGCCAGTTTTTGTCTTTGGCTGCGGCTGTGGTAGCAAAGTTCACAGACGCTTGTTGTGACTGAAATTGCGAGCATGCTTTGGCCGTGTGACCCATCTGGTCACATAGTTGGCACTTTGGTTGGTAACGCCTGGTGGATGAAGCTGGCCTACCCGGTCATGTATTGTAGCGTCTTCTATCACGCTGCGGTCCTGTTGGGTACCTGCCTGAGTTGTTGTTGGAATATTGTCAGGGTTGATCGTTCTGCCTGTAGGGTCTCTGAAACCGGACTTCCTGTGTTGCTGATCTTGTGCGTGCGTAGTTAGCAGACATGACCGCACTTTGTGTAGAAATTTTGAGGCGCCTTAAATAGGCTTCATGACCAACTAGTAGGTCATGTAGTTCTTCAAACGTCAGAGATGTTTCTCTGGTACGAATCAGTGCTGCTATCTCTCTAAAATCTGGGCCTAGACCATTTGACACATACAGTGTCAGGTCATCGTCGGAGATAGTGTGATCTATGATGGCTAGTTCATCTACTAAATTTTTCACAACATGTAGGTATTATGTGATACTTCTGTTTTCACGTTGAATTAACGTGAGTTCTTCCTTCAACTGCATTGCTCTAGTCCTAGACCGACTAGCATAGAGGTGAGTAAGTTTTTTCCAGGATGAATGTGAGGTTTTTGCTGTAGCTATCAGGGGTGTTATGGAAGCTGAAGTGGATGCCAAAATGGCACTGAGGATAAGTTTATCATGTCTGATCCAATGAGTCTTATGAAGCTCATCTGTAGGGGATCCATCTGAAGTTGGATATTTGAAAGTTCCTTCAACATAGCTGAGGAGATCGTATCCAATAAGAAGTGCTTCAAATTTGAGCACGCCACTGGAGAAAAGTAGTCGGGGTTAATATTTCATTGATTTGGGTAGTGATATTGAGAGCAATAAGATGCTTATCAGATGTAGAGGGAGGTTGGGTATTGATGGTGAAGTTTGGTGTCTGATTGGAATTGGTGGAAGCCATTGATTCTCGTTGGAGATTTGAAGGCTCTGATACCATATAGAAGCTAAAACACTATATAGCTTTAACTCAAAAGTTTTCCCACACCTTTATTGATATGTGTATATGAGTATTTATACAGGAGATTACATCATAAGATAGGAAACAATATATACATAGTTACTAGAATTATGCCTGTACAATCTGGCAAGAATATGGCTAAGAATATGAGAGTCAATGCCAAGATATTCTTTCTTCAATGTAAACTAGATATGCTATATACAGTTACCATATTTCTGCTGAATATTCCTTCGTCAACTCACGTTTCCCTTATATTTAGTCTCTTCTTACACACTTGAATGATACAGATGCTTGAGTCATCTAGACTCTAGAGAGGGAGACAAAAAAAGAGGTTGTTGGATAGTTTGGTAGTTAGGTGGGAAAATGACAAAACAAGTGATGGTTATAGAGGACAGTAGGAGTGGCAATGGTGGTGGTGGTGGGAAGAGAAGAAAGAGGGGAATGACTGAAAAGCAAAGCCAGTTCTATCCTCAATCACCAGCTGTTTCATTTCTTTGCTTATCATCATCAGCATCCATTATTAGGAGATCAATGAAGTCGTGTCGCCATTTCGGTCAACAAGATGGAGTTGTCTCGGCATTTCATCGCCTGGAGATTGGATGGCCAACTGATATCCGTCACATTACGCACGTCATGTTTGACCGTTTCAATGGATTCCTAGGACTTCAGGTGAGTTCGAGGTAGAAGTTCCCTGCAGAGTCCCTAGTGCAGGTCTCTATACTCTCTCCTTTTTCATTTTTTGCTCTACCTTGAAAATTTAAGTTTTCTATGGCTTGGAAAATCTAGACTTACACAGTTCAGTTGTGTAAAACTGACATAGAGAGCAGCACAGTTTAACCCATGGAGTTTGCCATTACGTTTGTAGGTTTACATAATTTATACTCTTACTAATAGCTCCGATGTCTTCATGCAGTGCTAGAGTCTTCGGGGTCTCAGCCGAATCAATGCAATGCTCTTATGATTCCAAACGGAATAGTGTTCCTACAATTCTCCTGCTAGTGCAAGCGAGGTTATACTCACAAGGAGGTCTTAAGGTGTGTGACTTACTTGCATAAGATTAATCACTGGTCTTTTACTCTTTTGTAGTATCCTTAATATACTTGCCTGAAACTTTTTATCCACTTCCATGTGATAGGCAGAAGGAATATTTTGGATAAATCCAGAGAATAGCCAGGAAGAACATGTTAGGCATCAGCTTAACAAGAGAATTGTACCAGATGATATAGATGTGCATTGTTTGGTAGGTCTAATAAAATCTTGGTTTCGGGAACTTCCTGCAGGAATAGTAGATGACCTTTCTCCAGAACAAGTTCTTGAATGTAACACAGAGAAGAAATGTGTGGAGCTTGTTAAGCAGCTTGTACCAACAAAGTTCGTGCTGCTTAATTGGGCTATTGATCTAATAATGGTTGATGTGGTTAAAGAAGAAGAATTCAACAAAATGAATGCACGGAATATTGCAATGGTCTTTGCCTCAAACATGACACAGGTAATTGATTTAGTTAACTAGTCCGTTTACTATATGGAATAATGGATCATGTAACTGTATTTACCTTGTTTTTCCTGATGTTGGATCCACTGTCTGCTCTTATGCATGCTGTTCAAGTGATGAATTTGCTCAAGATCCTGATAATGAAAACCCTTAGGGAATGTGATGCTACTGCAACCGATGGTAACTATAAATTGAGGGAATCTATGTCAGACATTGTTGGCCAAGAATGAATCAAGGAGCTTCTAGGAAATCGAAATGGCAAGGAGTGAAGGATCTGAAGAACAAGGAAAATGGGATTTCACAATAAGGATGAAGTGAAGCAGAAGCCTACTCCAAGGAAGGATGATGTGAAGGCAAACGCGATCAGCAGATATGGCAGAAAAGTGAATGTAAAACTCACAGAATCTTTCCTTCCCCTTTGCTGTGTCTTGGAAGCTGAGGTTTGCATATTTTCCGGAAATCCTACTCCGCAAGGTTCTGGTTTCATTGTTGAGCCATAATTGTATCTGTAGATTTGGATAATGTAATAGTGTTTTAGATTTGGCTCTTTGTAATTGTATTTTTGTGTCATTATTATAGGAAAGAACCACTTTTCTGACATTAATATCAACTGCATAAGTATTTCTCGGTAAGAATCTCAGAAAGAAGCAGCTCCTCCAGAGCTTTTAACAAATTTCAGCACCTTTAAACTCATGGATCTTGTTATCGATCTCAGTGAAGCTGCAACCTGGTGTTTTCTCATTTCTATCCTTCATGGTGTTCCTCACCTTTTCAGCTTTTCTACAACTTTCCATCCTCCCACTGACGCATATAAATTCGATAGAATTACATAATTTCCACTTTCATGAACTTTCATTTCTGAAAAATCCCACTCTGCCAATGTAACATCCCTGTGAAGTCTAGAACCGCCAAGTAAAGCTGTCCAAATAACCCTGTCCAGTGCTATCAGCATACTTTTGATATCTTCTTGAGCTTCATTTAAAAGACCAAACCTGCCAAAAAAAAAAAAATCAGCAAAACAAGCTTAATGCTCAACTATTGAGGTAATTCCATAATATTTCTTAGTGCAATAGAAATAATTCCTACATTCGTCCATTTTTCCTCCATGGCTACGAGCTAAAAAAAAAACTCCGACGAATGTAACCTTATCGGGTCTAGTACTCCTATTAGTTCTCATTTTGTTAAAAGTATATGGCTCGTCTACATCTTAGCCGGAGTGTTCACCTTATTCGGTTTAAAATTCTCCAGTTGCATTCTATGAAACACGCAAAGGGTGAATGGGTACCTACAGGGGTGTATTGGTTTAGGAGTTACGAGGATCATTAGATATCCTAAAAATACCTAGGTATTTAATTAGGATTTATATGGAATCAGTAAATATCCATGGTATTCAATTTGGATTCTTTAAAATTCCACAAATATCCTATGTATTCAATTCATTTAAGATTTATTAGGATAATAGGGGGACCATGATATAAAAGGATTCTTATGGATAATTGTAGGTAAAATATGTATATTATTATCTTCTATCAATCTCAACTCAAACCATGAGAGTTTCATGGATTCTTTTGGATAGTTCATATGCTGGATATTTCTTTATCTAAGATATTCTATCTTTTTCCATTGAAAAATAACATTCTCTTCCATGATTATAAGATGATGTTGGTCATGAGTTTTGAGTTTCTCTTTTAAAAATAACTTTTTTCCTTTATTAACTTGCTTATTTCCTCCTCTAAAATTATTGTATTTTCTGTCATTCATCTTAATATGTTGTTTGGGATAAAGTAGATCATCAAACTTCGTCATTCGATTCGGGATATGAAAACTTTTACCAAACTCTTTTATTTTTTATATAAAATAACTTTTATTTTGAGAAACTATTTGGTGCTTAAAAATCTATTTCAGTCTATATAAATCTAAACTAATCCAAATTCAGTCTATTATAATCCAAAATTATATATCTACAAGAATCCAAGATTTTTTTGAGAAACATTACAAATCCACTAGATTCTTGTAAAACTACAATCTATTTTTCCATGAAAATTCTGACCTTATACACCTTGTTAGGGTCAAAAATACGTTTGGCGCACACGTATGGTTCGCACACGCGAACTCGCAACTAAGGAAGAAGCTCTTGTTTTCTATCTCGGATTTTTTTTTGTTGGAAAACTTAGTTGGTTCTTAACGCAAGTGATATCTTTTCATGCCCTAGCCTAGCTATTCTGTAAGAATTTCAAACTTTTGTGAAGCATCTCTACTGTTTGTTCTTATTTTTAGGGTTTTTTTCTTTCAATTCCTCTGTGTTATGCTGTGTTTGATAAGTTTTAGGTATTTTTTAATGGCAGGTTGATCTGATTTTTCTCAAAGAATCGAATATGCAGGTGAGCTTCGATTTTACTCTTCGTTAGCTAGACTATTATAGTATTTTTCAATCTAAGTATGATATTTTACTCTAAGATTGTACTTATTAAAGCCCCAATCGATAATGTAATAATAGATCATCATTTACTTGATGATAAAACGGGAACATCTTTTTCTTTGTTTCTTACAATGTTTCTTCTTTTTTTGAATTCCGTCTTAAAATTAACTTTGTTTAGAGTTGGAAAAAGATGACGAAGGATTAGAAAAGAAATGACTGTTGGATTTTTAGGTTAAACTCAAACTAGTTACATGGGGATTATTAATGTGTTTGTATTATTCTCACATCTGTTTGTTGCTTCCCTTTCTATTAGTTGTCTTTGTCCCACCGGTTCGACTAAAGAGACCTTCTTTAGCAACTTTGCAGTGCGTGTGATTGAGTCTCATTATATGTTTGTCTACTGTTAATTGATTTTCACCTATATATGAGTGGTGTTAGTAATGTCTTAAGTTTGTAATCCAAGTGACGTGTAACAATGTACTATTGTGGTTGTATGTGAATTTACTTTTAATCCTCTCCACCTTTTCTTGATCCATGAAGTTCCAACAAAGACAAAGTAATAGACCTTAAAACTTGTTTACTTTGAAAGTTATCGGTTGCTTCCCTAATCTATGACTTACTTAAACACTGCAAGCTTGTAGATTGTATAGATATATGAGTGTTAAAGCTCTGAAACGAAGCAAAAAAATAATCTTGAAAGTGTATTATGCTATGTGCATCAAGATGGGTGAAGTATGTAAAAGTGTAGAGCATCCGAAACAAGAATACTTGGACTTCTATCAATATTTTGCATTTTTGTACGTTTCTTATTTATATACTCGATGCTGTGGTTATTACATATTACTGCAGAGATTGTAACATCCTCTCCCTGTCTTATTCTCTTAATGATCAATGTTTTCTTGTTTATTTGATTCAGGCGAGTGATAGGTTCAACATCAATTCCCAGCTTGAGCATCTTCAAGCCAAGTATGTTGGAACAGGCCATGCTGATTTGAACAGATTGTAAATTCCAAACTTCCTCGAAAGTGTATTAATAGCTCTTTATGTAAGACTTATTCATCTTCTGTTAATGGTTGTTTCTTTTGTTTTGTTTTTCTTTAATTAGTGAATGGGCAGTGAACATCCAGCGTGATAGTTATGCATCTTACGTAGGTCATTACCCCATTATGTCTTATTTCGCCATTGCGGAGAATGAATCGATTGGAAGAGAGCGTTACAACTTTATGCAGGTATTTACATAGTGTTTGATGTTATCTTGTCTTATAATTTTTTTTTTATCTCTCCTTATGTTTGACTTTGTCGAGTGACGGAATTCAGTATTAGTTAAATTTGTCTGATGCACACCTTTTCTTCTTTTGCTACTACATCATCATTTTAATGTCTACTCTACTTTACCAGTTTGATCTGTCAATTGTTGAAACATCATATACATTGATTATTCTTTATGTTCCGTGTGCATGCTATAGTTTTACTTGACCAGTGCTAGCATGGAGAGGTGCATAATCGATTGGCAAGACCAACTTTCTCTAGCTCTCTGTCTTCAATATCAAGAATGAGTTTTATTCCTAGCTGTAGTGCTAGCATATGTAGGAAACTGGTGGATAACACCTGTGGACTTGTCATTGAGCTTTCTTATTTTTCATATTGACCATCTTCAAGTAAGTGTATGTTTTATTCATTTGTCTGGGAGCGATTACTGTTTGTCCGTGTAATCTAAGCTTTTATTTGACCTTTGTAATGGTTCATCTTGCGTACTACCAACTTACATTAAGTTTAACTAATGTCAGAACTTAGACCAACTCTGGTCAGTCTTGGCTGAGTATTCTTAACGACAAACTGACTCCATTATGGAAAACATCTGGACCTAAGAGTTGGTTAATTTGTCAATTGTTGAAACTTTTTATACATTGGTTATTCTTAATGTTACATTTGCATGTTGTAGCTCTGCCTTGGCATGCCCTGTCCGATAACTTATTATGCTAAAACTAGCTCAAAATGATTGCCTCTCCCTATATTATTTTGCTGATAAAATTTCCAGACAAACTGTTGACAAGCAACATGTTAAACAAATAAATATCTTGAAACCAGGAACCTTAGTCATGTATGACCTAGAGTCCTCGAACTGTGTGGGGTAATTTTTCCAGGGAAAGAATAAGAAAGTAGACGGATCAATGACTAGAACATCTCTCTCGATCTTTGTTTTTTGTATTCAAACTGAGTTCCATTCCAAGCTGTCCTGCCAGCATATGTTAGAAATCTGGTGGATAACATCAGTGGACTCCAAGGTCTCCAGGTTCTCTTATGCTATGGTTTAGCTTTTATGTGTGCTTGTTTAACCAAGTAGTGTCGCTTCTCTTTCCTTGCTAATCTTGTCAACTGTATTTTCATTTTCATTCATTGCTGTTGAAATACTGACATTTGGTCATACTACCATATTAGTTGTTAAAAGATAATCTGATGTGCAAGGTCTTTGAGTTTCCGTTTGAATTATTCATCGCTGAATACAATGTCGTGGAGAATTTATTTTGATTTTACTTTGAACTGTGTTTAGGCTATATTTTATAAGAAAAAACGTGCTATTTCTTTACTTCTTTTTTCGTTAGTAGCTGTTATGACTAACACACTTGTATTAAAATTTGTGCAGAAAATGCTGCTGCCGTGCGGTCTGCCCCCAGAACGTGAAGAAGATTAAGAACTGTCTTTACTGGTGTCGAGATTAAAAAAAAGATCAGCTTAGCCCCACTCTTTCAATGCCCACCTGCATATGCTTTTAAACCATTTCATTGACTGTCTATTGACTGGTTCTATTTTCCTAAATCCATTTCATAGTTGCTTTAAAGCATCTGGACCGAAAAGTTTTTAAATTTGTTGCCCTGACTAATAAATTCCTTAACCTGTTTCTTATCTTCGTAGGAACTGAACCATCATCAGTTCTAATTTTACACACAGTTCACTAGTAGATTGCAACTGGAAAAATTCAGCATTAGATGACAGTCGATTTAGGAATGTCAGTCTAATCCTTTAGCTTTGGCACTTTATATGTATGCGAGCTGCTATCAACCAGACCAAAACTTGATTTCCTGATGCTACCCACATTGATAAGTGTTATTGTGAAACCAGATTTTTTTTGTCAAAAAATGAAGCCAAGCTAGTTAATTTGATAGTGATGAATGATGAGAATAGCGAATTTCCTGTATATCATCGTTTCTTACAAACTCATCACCTGGTTTGAAAGTTTGCAGCTACTTCACCGAATTAATATTTTCTAGGGTTTCGTTCAAATCCAAACACAATCTTGGACTTTCAGATTTTCAGTCTGTACATTTTTTTATCTGATTTTTGTAATATTCTTTTTTCAGATTCTCTATGAGTCTGTCAGTTATTTTAAGGGTTTATTTTTTTTTGTGAAATAGATGGGGAGTTTGATGGTCAGGATTATGAGACAGTTGTTTCCACTAGGTACTCGCAAAAGCTGTGATGGAAATATCATACTGGAAAAATTATTTTTAATCCTTAAGTATTTCTCTCTGCATGGCTCTTTTGTAATGAAGAAATCAGCAATGAAGATAAAAAACAAAATTGGTTTAAATGATTGTGGTTTCTACCGAATTTTATCAAAAGTTATTTATTTATTTTGAGAGAGAAGCTGAGACCTCAGAGGGGAGAGAGAGACACGCACAGACAGAGAGAATGGAGAAAGGATCTTAGGGTGTGATGCAATGTTCACTGAGGATCAAAATCAAATTTGATCAGATCAGAGAGAGATGTAGAGAAAATTGCAGAGGTCTCTCTCTACCTAATGGTATTTCACAGATTTCTTTAGGGCGAATGAAAAGAAGATCCTCCTCTTAAATTCAATTACTCTGAAAGTTAATCTTGATTTTCTTTTCTTTTCAATTTCTATTTCTTTGATGATGGTATCGTTCTAAAATAGTGGATAATTGAACCCTAAAAGGTTTATTGAATTGTAATCCGAAACATAATTTAATTGAAAATATATGGATTGAATCTCTGATTGCTGTGTTTCTGATTTTATTAGCTTATAAAATTCTTATCTAAATCTGGAATATGTTCAGCTGTTGGGAAATCCCTTCTCAATTTTGTTATCATTAACTTCGTTGTTTAGTTTAGATGGTTTTTGTTATAGGCATTCTTTTTAATATTCTGCATCCCAATAGGATAGAACGGGTTATAAATTACTATAACTGTTCGACCGTACTAATGTACAGCACCTACATCTGAATTTAGGATTCATATAGTTTCATATATTATTGGTTCATACATGGAGAAGATGAAGTGAACATACAAGGGACACTTTTTTCATTGAATGGTCCTATGGTATACGAACTTGTAGAGGATGTCTTTGGAATTTAGAAATGTAGGCTGCTTACCAAGCAGGGCCATTGGGTTTTCCGTTAACAATTAAACTATATACTCTTAGACATTCTATTTTGTTACATTACTTAGGTAGATTTAATCAATTAAATATATTTGACATTTGATGTTTTGTAGGATTTATATCGTACAAGTATAATACAACTAAGTCACAGACATGGCTATGGAAGGAGGAGGTACACTGTCAGAAATCTATCAGAATTCTAAGAGGTTGTCGATGAGAGTAAGAGGTGGATTAGAGAGGCTAGAACAGTTGGAGTTTTCATCACCAAGCGGCATTGATTCTCCCGAGCTCTCCTTCTCTATCAAAAGGGATATATCTCAGATTCATTCTCTATGTGTTGAGATGGATCGTCTTTGGAGATCAATTGCTTCAAAACCCCAACGAGATCTCTAGAAGAGGTGATCCTACATCTAAGTCCTTTTTTTACAAAATTTGAAACAATCATTTATTGATTCTAATTCTAGGATAATCTTAATCCATCCTTTGCTGTATTGTTTAGTACTTTTGACTTTAGGAATGTTTATCCACTTTTGATACTTCTGAGTGATTTGCTCTCATTTAGTCAGCTATGTTGTGCATTTTGTGAACTCTCATTTAGCAGTTGAAACATATACAGTCGAAAGACTATCTTCATGCTGTAAGTATATGTATTCTATTCTGCAAGTTGTGATGTTCCTTGATCAGTGATTACATTGTTGATTCACATCGAACAACGACATAAATCTTGTTAACTTCCTGTTGCTAAAGCATGGGAGAATAAGGGGTGTGTAATCTTTGTATTAGTATGTAATTTTTAGCTTAATGTTCAACTTCTTATTGCTATTCATGTAACTTACAATTTTGTGCCAAGAAGAAAATAAAAGGGGAAAGAAAGAAGATTAGAGTCTATATGATTTTGGACACTGCATATTTAGTTTATGCCCGTCGCAATATGTTTTGTAGAATACAACCCATTTCAGCTACTGTAGGAGCTGTGATGTGCATTTCACTTTAACATTAATTAGGTCTTCAGATGGACAATGTCGCATGATTTAGGAAGAAAACATTTGCAATCTACTGGCTACTTGTAGATGAAAGCGTCACAAGTGTAGCGTTAATCTAATTGGGTAAATGGCTGAGATGTACTGTTAATTTAGTTGGCTAGCAGGCTGAGGTGTAGGGTTAAATTAGTTGGGTACATGTTAGAGCTGTGATTATGACTCCTCTTGATTAAGATTGGCATTAATTAGGGCACTATTAAAGGTACGAGTTCCATCAGACAAACCATAATCAGAAGAAAAATCAGAGGAAAGAAAAGGAGAAGAAGATAGGAGAAAGAACGGATTGATTTTTTCTGTTCAAAAGGGAATTTCTTTCTCACATTCATTTTCTTTTCTTTGATGCTATCATCAATATGAATTCTGAACTCTGGGCATCTTGTCTTGCTGCAGAAAAAAGGCAATACACTCTGCAACATCAACAGAACAACAACTCTCTACTATGTTTTTTTTTTCTTTATCATGGTTTTGATCTTATATTTTCTTGGAAAGGACGATTACTAATGAACCAATATAATTGATACATACTGATTTCTAATGAAGCAATATAGATGATATATATTGATTTCTAATCGTAATGAAATGACCAAAACTTTGTTGCTACCTAGTCAGGGTAGCTAATGGGATTTTTGATTTTGCTGTGATTGGAGATATTGCAGCTTTTGGTAATTGAAATTTGTTTATGAATCCTTTTGTTTGCGGATATTTGTTGAAGAGGCGAAATGAGGTTTTCCATAACAGAAAAAATACTTGCTTAACTTTGAATAAGGATACATTTTTGTGTAAAACCCACTGCACAAATAAGACCAGGAGGATGCACATAGCTGTGTTGGGTTTAACATATAAAACATACAACTTCGACATGCTTATATTACTCTGAGCTGTAAGATCAGCATGTAGAGAACTTGTCAATGTCATATTAGGTTACCAATGAATCGATTGTCCAACAGTTCAAAGTGAGCAAAAGTGTTCAGGTTTCTTGGATTGGTTTATGTTTTCGTGGTTGCTTGGTGCTGTTAGAGTATAATACTTTATTTACATTTTGTTGCTGCATATTTTCTAATTATTGTTTTCCACTCACCTATTCTCATCTTGTCTTGATTGTAGTTATGCCCCATTTGCTCTATTAGGGTTTCGCGAGATATGCTGAATCATATTACTTTGCAACATGGACATTTGTTCAAGATATCCTTTGTGTATATTTCATTTTGCAAGATCAATTTACTTTATTGTTAATTCTAATGTTGGTGATATTGGGAAAGAGTTTGTAGGTAGAAGATGTTTCCTTCACTGGTGAACACTTACAGAGATGTAGAAGATTACGCAGAGTTGCTATCCATAACAGTCGAGCACTGTCTTTGTTGGGTCGAGATCTTCGTGAAGCTCATTTACAGGTGCTTTTAGGAGGTGGTGCGGTTATCGGTCAAGAAATCCTAGCACATCTAATTCAAATCAAAAAGTAGATTCTTGCTTTGGAATACAGGCTGCATCACACGGGCTGCTTGTAATTGTATCTCATATTGCCATACTGCAAAAGTTCTAGAAGGATAACCAGTTTTAAATACAATGAAGTTATTAGCCTTTTCTAGAACCCATAATCATAAAACTGAAAACCACTTGCAGGAAGATGAGGTTCAGCTCTTAGTGCCAAGCGTTGCTGGTGTCAGCCTATGGTCGTCTGACAATTAACAGCACACAAATATGAGAGTACTTGATCACTTTTACCCTCATATCTAAGTTTACTAAGGAACATCCATTTTGTAGATGGCCAGAAACCTGGATGCACATTGAGGTTGCTCCGTAAGCCTGTTCCTTCCAGTCATATTGAAGTGTTTTTGCTCGAAGTTGTAGCTGCAATTAGGTATACAGTTTCTTGGATATAAATTATATGTTTGTAATCATTCACTTGAACATTGTGCCTACTCTCCAACATCCCTGTTAGGCTTTGGAGATATTAAAACATGTGGTTACTTTTGTTTTTTCTTGACTTTTTTGTTCAATACATAATTAGTCACTCTTAATTACATATGTTTGTGTGATTGGGATTGTTTTGATCTCTTTAAACTAAATTTGACGCAGTGTTAGCAGTTATCTGGTGTGAGTCCAAAACAAATGCTTATCTCGACCACTCATTCTTCTCTTTTCCAGCTTTAACATGTACCCAACTAAGTTAATTATACACCTCTCACAGTTAGCCAACTAAATTAATAATACACCTCAACCATTTACCCAACTAAATTAACACTACACCTCTGACAGTTAGCTAACTAAATTAACAATACACCACCAGTAACAACGGAAGTAGTAACACCACCACCATATCGTACAAATGGAGAAGAAGAAGATGAAGAAACTGACGCCATTATATCGTATATTGCAGAAAAATATAAACATACTGATATACGATGAGTATTTACATAAAAATACACTCAGTAACAACCAAGACTTGTCAGGCTTGAATGCCACCGCTGAGTTAACTTCTACAAAGTCTAAAACCACCACCACAAGATGAAGACGACAATAGATTCACTTAAAACCAGCAGTTCCTCTACATATGACAGACTACTTACCACCGCATCTTCTGTAACAACTCCATAACTAAAGAGGAAAAAAACCAAAAAACAACAACTTGTTCTTACAAACTTATTCACAGAATTTCGTCAAAATATATGTTCTGTATATCACAGAGAGCTTAACTACATTTAACTTATGTGGAAGTGTGATAGATATAAACGTAATTCAATAAGAACAGAAAAGAAGAACCCAACATATAAAGAACTAAATTATTGTTGGCATCAAATGACATCCATCACTCACAAAATCCAGAAATGGCATCTGCAACAAAATCGATGTTAGGGACATTATAAAAATAAGGAGAAACAAACCACTAATTAATAGTTTCAAGGTCAAAACAGTTGAAAGGTGAAAATGATCCCCGCATTTTTGATTGCACTTGTTTTCCCAACTGGTGTGGAAGTAAAACAATAAGCACTTTGAAGACTTGGCTTGAATGAGCTGCTACTTGGTTTGCAGTTGGAAAAAGTAAGTTGAGTTAAATAGTAAGATTACTTAGCACATCTTCTCAAAAAAATAAAGTGGAACTCCAAGTATCTTCAGTGGAACAATACCCACAATTCAAATTACCCTAGGAGACCACGACCATTCCATGATCTAGGAGTAGAAATAAGGTTGACTAGTCCCCCCTGCCTAAGAACCGTTGTGGGAACTTGGTTGCCCTGGTTCGACTGACCTTCAGATGCAAGCATTGATAGCAAATTATCTTCAGATTCCATATTACCGAATTTCACTATATGGTCACCAAGTTGTAACCCATCTTCTGCTGCTGGAGACGCATCAACTATTTCATCGACTATCGCAAAGGAAGGCTAGCAGATTCCATAGTTACAACACTAGGTGCATATTTAGGAAAGACTCCATGCAAATACATTGGTAAAACTGCATAATTAGGATATACTACCTCCGTTTCAGGAAAAGAGTTACTATCACTTTTCCAGAAACAGAGGGAGTATATTGTTATCTGGCCTTTCACCGTAATTTTGTAAAATGAAACAAGAATTTAACTCCACGACACAAACAAAAGACATGAGGACAATATTGATTTTACATTTGACTTTTGAGGTAAAACTAAACAGACATGGTATATGGAAATAAATCCCCAGATCTGGAGTACAAGTTGTAAAGGTAGACATAAACCATGATAATGCATGTATAGGCAGAAAATTGTCAAACCTTAATTAAGAATGAGGAAACTGATGACTACTAAAAAAAAATTTAAGAATTAGTAGAACTGCTTCATGCAGATTATTCCTACCACTACAGAAGAAATATTAGAGGTTTGCCTGACATTGAGAATACATAATATACAAATCTCTATTAATTTCATAGAACATTAAGAAAACCCATATTGAAATGTGGATCTAATTTGAAATAAAAAACCAAAGTAAATTCTGAGTCTAATCTTAAATCAAAAGAAACAATCTTTGTACAAAAAGAAATAAAAAAGATAATCCAAAATCAAGAGCAGAACAGAAAAAAAAAGGGTTATTGAAGAAGAAAACCTTTGATAGGTCAGACTCCATGAGATCAAAACTTATTAACCTTCTTCTCTTGATTACAGCACTACAAGGTGACAGGGAATTTTCGATTCTCATCAACGAAAATAACCCCGAGAAAGTAGATTTTAATGTCCTTTTATCTATTAAAAATAAAAAAATATTTACAAGGGACAACCAAATAGATCAAAACAATGATTCAGAAAAAAATTAAAAACAGATAACATGCTTCAAAAGAAAAAAAAAAGATCAAAATTATTAAAGTTAAAATTTAGTTATTTTGATAATTAATACCCAAAATAAAATAGTGAGTTTGAACGTGGATTACTTTAGAAGAATACAGACGTGGATTTTATAGTGGGATATATAAAATTTTAGTAAATAATATGGTTAAAATCATTTTTGTTGTAATTGTATCGTATGGGTAGTATGAATGTTTACCGTATGACTAATAATCAAAGCCGCTAGTTAATCTAGTACTAATAATACTATCTCAGACAGCGTTACAGTGGTGTAAAAAAGTATGAATAAATAAAAAAATTGTGCACACATTGGAAATAAAGAATTAAAAGGAAATTGTTATCATAATAGTTCAATTCGCTACATCACCGTATATGGCTATATATATAGTCTAGATAAAAAGATGAGAAGGGGAAACAAACAAAAGACACGTGGTAGAATATATGTTGGATTTACATTTCCTAAATAAGGCTTGTGCTTATCTTAGTTGATGAGTCAACTAATTAATTTAACCATGTTCAACCAGTGGGTTAGCCACCAAAACTTTTGATGCGTAAAACCTCCCTTTAGATGTTCACCATTTTTAAAAATATACTTCATTATAATTTTGTTGGTAAAATCTGATGGGATAAAATCCAAACATAAAGTAAAACAAAATATATTGCTTCGTTAAAACCTTATTAGAAAAATCCTTCAGGATAAAGACTGATCGAAGGAAAAAAAAATACAATACTTGAATCTCAAAATGTGGTTGGTCATTTCCGTAAAGTTTCTCCTTTGTCAAAACTGCGTCAAGAAAAACACTTTGGACAAAAACCTACATGCCTGCGCCAGGAAGATCACTTAGGACAAAACCTGGACGCTTAACACTTAAAATATTATCGACGCCAATGCTCGTGTTGCCTCGCTAAAAACCTAGTCAGGAAAACCACGAGGTACAAATCCTGACCAAAGAAAAAAAGTACAACTGAAGTCACCGATAACGGTGCTGGACATGCATATTATGACCGTTCGGATTTTCAGCCTTATAGCGGACCCGGATTCTGCCATGTAGGTCGGATCCAATCCAGCTAGCAAGTCCAAATTTATGAACCGTCACTTATAAGACCATATTTTTCGTTCTAAAATATTTTGATACATAAAATCTCACATTCAAACACAAATGAATTTTATTAAATAAAGTGTAATATTAATTTTAAAACTACAAAACTGGAAAATAATAATTACATAATTAAAAGTATCAAACTAAAACAAAGTAAAACCTCGATTAAATACACAACACAATACCCAAATCCCTATATAATAGTTTTTTTTAACTGCTAATTTTTCTTCATTTTTTGTGGAAATGGAGGAAAGAAAGGGGTGAGCAAACCAAAACACAGTAGGAAGCTTCCAAAAATAATACAGTGTATCAAAAATCAAATACACGCAACATAGACAATTTAAAACCATGCATATCATTTTACAATAATACTTACGCCGTTCACAACCACAAATAATTAACCTTTTCCTTATTCACAACACCCCTTAGTTCTATGTTCCTAGTCTAGTTTTGTCAGGGTTGTTCCGGATACCACCCAACCATTCCCCGAACGGCCTCTCGAGAGAATGCCAGCTGTCCTGGAATTTCTGACAATTTAATATTTTTTTTTATTCTTTCCAAAACTATTTAATCAATGTAAGATTTATTCACTAATGCATTAAATTCACTTTAACAAACCAAAACTCAATAATTATGCATTAATATAATTTCTATAATAAGAAAGAAAACACATATGTAATTAGGCAACAATAATCGACATATACAATACCTAAAACCGGAAACATCTATAAAATAATAAGTTATAAAACGTATATGATACAACAACAAAAACATGATTAATGAACTATCATTATAGAGAGAAGAATAAGACCGTAGTGTGTCAAAAGTAATAACGCTAACAAATAAATTAAAACAGATATGGAAGTGTAAAAACTGTTGTAGGGCCTTTGGCCCATGTGTGAGCGGCCTATATAGATGTAACCAGGGCTTACCTCATATCCTATGTATAGAGGCTTAAACCTATGTAATATGTAACCCTTCTCTAATGAATAAGATCTCTTGCCTATCTTTCTTCTTTTATATTCTATTTCTACTTCAACACGGTATCAACACGACTCTATCAAATGTGGAAAAAGAAAAAAATTTGTTTTCTCAAATCAAGACCGACAATGGATTAATTCGTGAACATTAGCGTGGTTCTGATACAATTTGTTTATCTTCATATATGTGTTACCGGGTATTCTCTTTTAACAAAAAGATTTCGTTTTCATAGTATATATTAGGGTTTCACGGATATATGATATTCAAACATAGATATTTCATCTTAGATTTGCATGAATTTTGATTATTTTATACCCAATTACTCTATGAACACTCTTTTAAAATTTTGCACAAATCAGAATATGATACCATCCCCAAAACCTATGTGAATAATATTAATTTTCATTTAGAAAAACCTTAATTCCGAAAAGCGCAGTAATAAATTAATATTTAGAATATTAACCGTTGGATGAAGTCCAAATTTTATTATGTGTTATATCTTTAATATCATGTATCTCCTGTAAAATTTTCATAGCGATCGAACCATGGTAAGTATTCTAAAGTATACGATTCTTACAGCTGTGTCTATAGAAAAATAATATGAGGCAGTCATGTGACTTCATAATTATCTTTTTATCTAGCCGTTGGTTCTATTAAAATTTTTGTATGTTTGGAGAAATATATTTATAAATCTTATTTAAAAATTTATCATAATCAGACACTGGGAAGAGTGTTTACCGATCACTACACTTGGATGATGAAATTTCCAATTTTAGGGTTAACAAAATACTCCAGGCATATATGTTAATAGTTTCAAGGTTATCATCAATGGGTCTGAATACTTCATATATGATGGACCATATCTGATTAAATTTTTTAACCATGACATTGTCAATCCAATGAACCGGGATTTGACCAAATAGTTGACCGGAGTTTGACTAAACCTACTCGACTTGAATTTGACCTTTTAGACTCAGAAGTACTTGAGCTCCATTAAAGAGTCTCTGATAAGGAAGTCATTTGTGTCCGTAAGAACTATATTTCCATCATAAAAACCTTCAACCAATGATGATAAATTGTTCAAAAGATGAAGGCATAGCTTACACGTTTTTAAAGCGACATATTGACTTCAGACGATGAAATGCTTTGAAGGAAGTTTGTCGAAACATTCATTTTTCCCTAAAACTTGAATGTTCAGTGGGATGTAATCCACTTGTTAGACTATAATGAGTCAATAACTTTAACAAAGATATGTTGCGAATAAGCAAGTCTTAACTTTTATGGAAAGAAATTCACAAAAGTGACATGAGTCAGAAAAAAATTTCCGTTTTTTTTTTCTACTTCATATATTATACTAAAGAACCAGTATAGGTTAAAGTAAGTTATTCAACTTGAAGTAAGTGGTTGAGAGGCATGTGAAATTTCTCAACTGTTGGGATAACAAAATTTCACAACTTAAGTAAACTTTAGCAAGGTTAAATATGGAAAGAACCCCGAAGAACAATAGGTTAAACGTGTTGAATCATACCAACGTTGGTATACTGGAACATGTGAAAGGAAACACATAAATTATGGTAGAAAAATATATAATTTTTTTGTTTAGTATATAGGAAAATATATAATTCTGACTCATATCAATGAGAGTTGGAAACCTTGGTATAAGCATTTACTGATAATGGTACAAGCATTATAATGCGAGTATTATATAGTAGCAGTCAACTAGAGGATATATAGGGAGTTTAAAGGAAAACAAACTCACTATATTCTTGGATAAGGACATACCCTAGACGTCAACTTTAATGGCAAGAAGAAGTTTTCCCAGTCAATACACTTACCCAATTCGATTGCTTTACTATCCATATTCAATCGAATTTCGTATAGTTTGATTCTAGATTTTGTATGATTTGATCCTAGACTATTGGTTACATAATATTTTAACTGATATTTCGTTAGTTAAAAATAAAGATTTATTTATTTTATTTTTTTGCAAAGAATTACATCCGTTGTCTACTCTTATGGAATGAAAAGTATATCATTTCTACGAGACTGAAATACTCTGGAGCACTTGAGATATACTCTAAAGCACTTGAGTTATAAGGATCATTCGTGCATTATGATGTAAAGTATAACATCTTCATGAACTATAACAATCTAAAGTAAATGAGAAAAAAATCTCTTTTGTTACGTAATAAAGCCATACCACTTATTACATAAAGCTCTTAAGGAAATATACAACTATTGTACTTGTTGAATTATTTCCTTATATAGTATCATGCGATGATTGGATCATAACAAATAATAGTTGAGCGAAACAATGCCAAATCTTTGTTGCCTAATTGGTATAAAGATTAAAAGTTACATGAACTCTGTAATAACCAAGAGCTAATCACACTTTGTTAAGTTCTTATGAAATCCGTTCAAACGGTTATCATACGGAAACTCACGATATCTATAAAGTTTCTCTAATGAATATGAAAGGAATAACATTTCATAGAAAATAATGAGCCAATTAGTCTAGTGAACTGTATGTCACTCATACTTGGAAAATTGAATCTGTATCGATAGTTACCGACAATGTAATCTTGGGGATTGACCCATTCAGGTTTTTTACACAACTGTAAAGATACTTTGGTTGTGATATGATGTTCTGTTTTGAAAGAACTCAAATTGACATCCCTTTATTTGAGTGAACAAAAAAATAGGAATTAAAAACATTGAAAGAATGCAAAGTGACGAAATCTCTCACAATCAATGCTTTATAAAGTACTAGAAACACCACCTCCCCTCCCATTATGCTTTTAAAGTAATAAAGCATGTCACTCATTTTACAAAGTTTTTCTTTAGTAAAAAGGATTGAGATTATCCTAAGATGTAAATGGTAAACAATCCATTCTTTCAAAAGAAGCAAGGTGATATTTATGAACATATCCATGCAGAATGTGGACCATCCAAGTGATTTGTAGCTCTGGTGGATGATTCGAAGTGTTAAATTAGTTATTTTTCACAAGAAATGATGCGTTTTTGAAACAATCTTAGTACATATTACACAATTTAAGGGCTCACCATCCTTGTTCATGCTAAAGAGTTTACATCAAAATAACTTGATAATTATTGCATGTTTAATAGGATCAACATAAAGCATCCTATACCATATGGTCTCGTAGAGGCTACCATCAAAGGTTATAGATGGTGTCTAAGGAATAAGTTATGCGTACCAACCTTCCTATAACTTCTTGTGGGATATGCAATATTATAGGCATCTTCACTTATTCATTTTAGAACCCACAATTAGCCAACCATTTCTGCATACCAGTTGGTAACTGGATATAAGCCTGACATTTGTATTCTTACGCATTTTTGGTTGTGTTATATATATGCCATTACGGCCCCACATCGTACTATAATGGGTCATTAAAACGATTAATATATTGGATATGAATTCCCAACAATTATCTGTATTTTGAAACCTTTTGCAGGCGATCTCTTAACCGCTAGATTTGCGGATCGTCACTTTGATGAGATAGTCTTCCCGTCACTCGAGGGAGATAAGAAAAAAAATTCCTAAGGGACTGACATGAATTATTATGGTGTGTCCCCACTATGTCTCATATTGATTTTTGTACTCAAAAATGTAAATGTGAAGTGAAAAGAATAATCGATTTTCAGAAAGTGCACTGATATCGGTAAAGTGACAAGATCACCCATACCAGATGCAAATGTTCCTACGAGGTTAGAAATCCTCAGTAAGGGTTACACCATAGACTAAGGTGTTGCAACTATACTTGGTGGAAGTGTAACTGAGGTCGTGGCTCCATAAAGGAAGATAGAGAGACCACCAAGTTCGATCAATACTCACCTAAAAAGGAAGTAGGTGAGTAAGGCACAACCTAATTCATATCATAAATGAAATTATCTCATTGAGTTTCCTCTGATTAGGTCCAGGAATCAAACTGGAGGACGCTGTGAAGTTTAATGATTCCAGAGAACAATGAAATCCTATGGGATTATGAGAACGCGTGCGAGTCAATGGAGAGATCATGTGAGCATATTGATGACTATTATTTTCATATACAATTTCTCAAATAAATAGAGCACGATGAGATCGAACCATGCTCCTTGTTGCTTAATATCAACAAGAGCATATTTGGCCTATGATACAGGCATAATTTATACATATTTACCTCCTAATTAATATTTGCTAGTACTTAATTTGTGCAAATATTATTATTTTTATATTATTTTAGGTGGAACAATAAAATCCTAAAGCTAAATGCAAAACATGGCTAAATGAGTGAAACTTTGTTAACACCCAATTTGGGCTGGCTGCAAGTGAAGGTTGGACTGGATAAGAGATTTGTTTCTGGAGTTGGGCATGTTGACCGAGTAAAGAAAATATGGAGAAAAAGAAAACACGTGAAGAAGGAGAGGCGTAGGCTAAAAATAAAAGAGGGAAGGAATACCTAGAGAGAACCTAGGGTAGAGAAAAAAGGAAAATACGTTTTGTTTAAAATAGACGTTTTCTTTTAGGAGTTGAGGTACAACACGTGTAGGAGAGAGATTAGGTTGAGAAGAGAGAAGGTATAAAAGGTGAAGAATGTGTTGTTAGAAATAAAAATAAGGGTATAAGAGAGGAGTAGGCGTAGAACAAAAGAAAAAGGAGAGAATACCTAGACTAGGTGTAGGAGAAGTGGAGAGAGGAGGTGGTTGTGCTGTACGGAGAGAGAGGATTTGAGGTACGGTGGAAAAGAAGGAACATGGGATGTTGTAGAGTGGTAGTAGGAAGGTTGTTTTGGTCAGTAAAAGGTATAAGAAGAAAGAGAAGGCTGAAAAGAAGACGGAAGGAAGCGGTGTGTGTAGACAGAGGCATAGGTGGACAGTTCTTTTTGGTGAGTTTTCTGTATTGTTTTGGGTTGGAGGCGGAAAAGCATACAGGAGAAACAGATTCCAACATCCACACCATCCATTGCTTTACTTTGGTTTAATCTTTCCCTCTCTATTTTACTCTCTACTTTTGTTATATATTTTTATGGGTTTTAAGAAATCCATCTCCATGTCTCACTAATTTTGTAGCTAGGGTTTATGTTGAAACCACTTAAAAGTTTTGGACCAATTAAATTAAATTATTTGGTACAGACTATTACGATTTGAATAAGATTAGTTCCATTGTTTTGTTTATTGACTTATCGAAAAATGAGTTGTTGATTCACAGGTTCTGTACAATACAACAACCTTTGCGCATAGTTAATAGGATTGCAAATATATTTGTCTAATTATTCGATATTTCGTAATTAGGTTAAATCCTTTGATGGGGTATGCTTAGAATAGCCAGGTATTATTTGTGAAACTATAATTAGTTTTGTATAATTTTCTCGCCAACTCAATGAGATGGTGTATGATGAGACTAGAGCTTTTGATGCACCATGCTTAGGGTGTCCCTGTGATATTTGCGACTCTAATACATTTAATAGTTGATGTCGATAGAACGAACAATATACGAATATTCAGGAGTTATGTTTCACTTCAGTAATCAAATATAAATAGTGGTGGATACTAAAAACTCTAGTTACCGACTCTCTCTGTTTAGTTGTTTTATTAGTTTAGTTTGTTTTATTGTTTTATTCATAATCTTAAAAATCCAAAAAATATTATTTCTTATTAGTTTAATTGAGATATTATTTTCCCCGCTCCCTGTGGGTTCGACTCGTACTTGTCCTTGTGTGCATTGTAGACACCGTGCGATTGTGGTTATTTTATAGGGTATTCTAAAATCCTATCATTTTTTGGCGGCTGCCGAGGAGCGGTTGTGGAATATTGCAATTAGTATTTTTGATTTTCTAATCTTAGTTTAGGTTTTTTTTTTTATTTTTTTTTATTTTTTTTTAGGATTTTTAGTTCTTTTTGACTAGTTTTGTGTCTTAGAATTTTATTTCAGGTACCTTTGGGATTGTTCCTGGTCGTCTAGATCAACAAAATTCGTCTGCTGCAAAATATTCACGGGTTTCTTGCTTGTGAGTTATATATTGAACGATTTGGACAGGTTGGACGCTCATTATCCTAAGTTGTGAATGTTGATACGAGGTATTAGTACTGCTTTTCGAAGTGGGAAAATATTTAGTTGAGTTCTTTGAACTCTTCCGTTCAATTTATAAGGGTATGAGAAATTATTTATTTTTATTTTATTTTCTTTGTATATATGGAGTCTGTTTGCATGATTGATTCTAGCACCAATAGTGTTAATGATCCGTTAGAGGCTTGCTTGGCCCATTTTGGAGCCTACTACGATGAGGATAGGCATTTTGAAGAAGTTAATGCATTGTTAGATTCTGCACCCGTTTTGAATTATGAAAAATGGCAATGTAAACCTGGTAATGATGTATGTGTTAATTCCGAGGAAACTTTATTTAAGTTTAATGACTTAGAGGTTGTTTCTAGAACCCTAAACTTTCAAAAGTTACCTAATTTAGGGTTAGAATTATGTGCTTCTCAAGTTTTATTGGATCACTTTACATCCAAATACCCATAGGACTTGCCTGTTCCTGACACTGTGCATGAACCAATCAATACTTCCCCAATCCCAATATTATCCCCATATTTTGTTCTTTACGCACTTCCAAGTGTAGTAAAAACTTAGTTTGGGGGTAATCCCTTATTTTTGATAGTTTCAGTGTCTCCGTGTTGCCATAACATAATTGTGAAGCTGTCATTTGTATATATTGTATTTTGGGTTGACCCCCAAATTTTCAGGTTGTTAGAGTATGGGGATCCTTTCTATACATATCCAGTAGGTAGATTTTTTTTTTCTTGGTTTTATTTTCTTTTTAGGATTTTTTTTTTTTTTTTTTTTGGTGTTCTTTGTTATTACTATCATTTGATATGTGTTACAGAGAATACTGCTTTTCTTGCATCAATCAGGTGAGACGTTCCAATCCCTTCTCTTTGATGTACATTTGTTTCTCTTATTTATATTTATTGCACACCATTCTAGGTTGCACGGTTTGTAACATTGAGTACAATGTTAAATTTAGGTTTGGGGGTAGAGTTTCCGAAAATTGATGTCAATAAGAAACTCCAAAATTTAGAAACTTGTGAATTATTCAGGATGACACTAACCATTCTAGGTAGATTGAAACATAGTTCTTATCTATACGAATTGGTGGGCCCATCTAAATGGTATATATCATATCTGGATGCACTCATGTGTTAGAAATAACATGATAAATTATTGAACAAGCATATCTCGGAATCATCATAACCATATCACTTTCTATTTTTATTTTTGCATTTTTATGTTTCTCTAAGTTATTTGGTGGGGACCTAGTATTGCCTTAAGGTTGTAGCTCGGATGCGTTAGAATTTTAATTTTGTTGAAAAAAACAATTGACACTTTGATAGCAATATGTGTGCGTTCTCCCTGTCTCCGTCGCCTAAGCAAGTGTGGAATGCAGGATCCATGGGAACTATCATGTAATCTGCTGAAAAGGAGCATCCGCTTAGATTCAAAAGATCTAATAATGCAGTTGGAAAATAAATAAATAAATAAATATATTATGTATATAAATAAAAATAAAAATAGGAGCATTTGAGCCGGACTTTATACTAATACTTTGGGAAACACCGTTCACCTTAGTCAACATATGCACCATTCATCATTTCTATATCCATCTTCCAATCTATCCTTGTGTTTGAATTAGATTGATTTCGAGCAATGTGAAGTTGACAATTTTTATCCAGTTTTGGATGTTCAATGATTATTTGAGTAGAGTTGCATTCTTATATGAATTTTAGTACGCTGAGTGCAAACTCGTATACAACAATTGGATGCATACAGGGTAATGATTTTTATATCCTAAGAATTTAGTATGCCAACTAAATAGCTTATTTAGTGTCTATCCTCAATCGTTCACATGTAGCTAGAATTTGGAGTATAGGTTTGTGGGTATATCTCTTGTAAACCCTCACGAGACAAACTCGTCCGCTAAGGCCACTTAGGGGTTTAAAGATTTATTACATATGCTAAATGTAGTCGCGATTCCTGCAAAAGTGAGTTAGAATTTTATTTTATTTTTAGATTAATTTTGCTCGAGGACTAGCAAAATATAGGTTTGGGTGTATTTGATACATGCATAATTTATAGATATTTACCTCCTAATTAATATTTACTAGTACTTAATTTGTGCTAATACTATTATTTTTATATTATTTTAGGTGGAACAATTAAATCCTAAAGCTAAATGCAAAACATGGCTAAATGAGTGAAATTTTGTTAACACCCAATTTGGGTTGGCTGCAAGTGAAGGCTGGACTGGATAAGAGATTTATTTCTGGAGTTGGGCGTGTTGACCGAGTAAAGAAAATATGGAGAAAAAGAAAACACGTGAAGAAGGAGAGGCGTAGGCTAAAAAGAAAAGAGGAAAGGAATACCTAGAGAGAACCTAGGGTAGAGAAAAAAGGTAAGTAGGTTTTATTTGAAATGACGTTTTCTTTTAGGAGTTGAGGTACAACACGTGAGTGAGAGAGATTAGGTTGAGAAGAGAGAAGGTATAAAAGGTGAATACTGTGTTTTTAGACAGAAAAATAAGGGTATAAGAGAGGAGTAGGCAGAGAAGAAAGGTGGAAAATAGGGAACATGGGAGGTTGTAGAGTGGTAGTATGAAGGTTGTTTTGGTCAGTAAAAGGTATAAGAAGAAAGAGAAGGCTGAAAAGAAAACGGAAGGAAGTGGTGTGTGTAGACAGAGGCATAGGTGGATAATTCTTTTTGGTGAGTTTTCTATACTGTTTTGGGTTGGAGGCGGAGAAGTATACAGGAGAAACAGATCCCAACAGCCACACCATCCATTGATTTACTTTGTTTTAATATTTCCCTCTCTATTTTACTCTATACTTTTTTTATATATTTTTATGGGTTTTAAGAAATCCATCTTCATGTCTCACTAATTTTGTATCTAGGATTTATGTTGAAACCACTTAAAAATTTTAGACCAATTAAATTGAATTATTTGGTACAGACTATTACGATTTGAATAAAATTAGTTCCATGGTTTTGTTTATTGACTTATCGAAAATGAGTTGTTACTTCGCCGGTTCTGTACAATACAGTAACCTTTGCCCATAGTTAATAGGATTGCAAATATATTTGTCTACTTATTCGATATTTCATACTTGGGTTAAATCCTTTGATGGGGTATGCTTAGAATAGCCAGGTATTATTTGTGAACCTATAATTAGTTTTATATAATTTTATCGCTAACGCAATTTGATGGTGTATGCTTAGACTTAAAGATTTAGATGCGCCATGCTTAGGGCGTCCCAGTGACATTTGCGACTCTAATACATATAATAGGTAATGTGGATAAAACGAACAATAGATGAATATTCAGGAGTTATGTTTCACTTCAGTAATTGAATATAAATAGTGGTGGATACTAAAAACCCTGGTTACCAACTCTCTTTACTTGATCACATTGTATATTTCAACTAGTTTATTTTATTATCTTCTCGTTCATTAGAATTTTTGTAAAATCCAAAAGATATTATTTTTGATTAGTTTAATTAAAGATATTGATTGCAGTATTGTCCCCGTTCCCTGTGGGTTCGACCCGTACTTCATGTTATCTGCATTCTAGACACCGTGCGATTGCGGTCTTTATATATTGGGTATTCTGAAATTCGACAAGCCTACATAATCCAGGTAGAACTTGGTTATTTGACAAATATACAAGTACTTGGTGTGGTAGTGCTAACCAACCAAGTGTAAAACCTTTGGGACATACACGATTATTTGTCAGAAAACGCAGTGAGAATAATGAAGTCTCAAAGTATAAATATTCGCCTTGTGGCACGAGGTTTTTCATAAATCCCTGGAATTGTTTACTTTATTGTAATGAACTTTACAACGTTTTGCTACTTAGTTAGCTTGGTAGTTTCAAAAGGACTTGAAGTACAACATTTATATGTGGTTATTACTTATCTCCGTAAGGATTAAGGAATAAAGATATTTACAAAAGTGTCAGATAGCCTTTTGTCGCCAAAATCAAATGACTCTAAATCACGAAGTGCACAACTAAATTGGAACACTCACTTATAGATTATAATATTCTGGCGGATTTTGCATACCCTTCCAAGTGACTATTTGATTAGAAAGGGATAAACAAGTAAGGTATTTTTCCCTGAATTGCCTTTTGTCAGATAGCCTTTTGTCGCTAAAATCAAATGACTCTAAACCACGAAGTGCACAACTAAATTGGAACACTCACTTATAGATTATAATAATCTGGCGGATTTTGCATACCCTTCCAAGTGACTATTTGATTAGAAAGGGATAAACAAGTAAGGTATTTTTCCCTGCGCTCACAAAAAAAGTTACTTATTTGGAATTGTAGCTATCTATGTCTATGGTATGGACATAGTATGTACTCTTAATGAAATAAGAGATTGTACAAGCTGCTTGAAATTCAAATTTGAAATGAAAATATGGGGAAAGCTCGATCGAACACCGAGCTTATGGTATATTACTCCACCAGTTTGCATATGTCCAAAGTTGTTGGGAAATTTAACAAGGGCATGCATCTTGCTAGCACTCTCATGATTAGTTGAGTTTCAAATGTAAGTAAATGAACATTTCGTATAAAGGAAGATGGCGAAGATGTATTGGGGGATGAAATTCCTAGATCTAAGTGCAATAGACATATTGATGTACTTAGCATAATGCACTCGACCAAATATTTCATCTTCAGTGAACTTGTTAGCTAGATATAGCTTAGTGCCGACGCAACGTCTTTGGAATGGTATAATGAATGTAATCATATACTCAAAAGAAACCATTGACATGAGTTTGTTTTATCCATGCAAAGACATAAATAGGGATGCTAAAGGAAATGCAATTTAAAAGTTGTTGATTGTGAAGGTACAATAAAAAAAAATTCCTACAAATGTAATCAGCGGGAGACATGACTGACATATTACTAAGTCATAACCTATATTCACTTTTGGAAAGTCAATGACTAAAGAAACTTTTTGGAAATTCCTCTGAATGTAATCAAGGGCAGATGCCGACATCAGGGGGGGATACAAGGATATGATGCCGACATATTTTACTTCGAAATGTGAAGCTGTGTTGTACTCTTTTTTCCTTCGATCGAGATTAGTTTTTCCCATAGGGTTTTTGTTACTCGACAAGGTTTTTAGTGACACAACAACAACTACATCAGGTATATGCTGAAGATCCAAAGATCGCACTGATATTACTGAACAATATCGGAATCAAAGAAATGAAACACGATAGTTACTAAACGAAACCACTTTCAGAATCAGCACAACAAAACAAGGAGTATCGTAACAATTTTTAGCACAAGTAAACTAGTAGTAGTGATATTACTATTACAGATCAATACTTGGTTTTCACTAATCACCCACGAGACATAGAAAGGATACAATGTATGGGTATTCGACAAAGGCATACTTCTAGACTATTGCATTGTACTATTTTCCCTTCGTCAAGGTTTTATCCCATTGGATTTTTCCCTTGTCAAGGTTTTAACGAGGCAAAATATGTGAGTCCAACTATTTTCTAAGTTTTCTTTATATTATACTCTTTTTCCTCAGTTCGGGCTTTGTTCCTTTAGGTTTTCCTGACGAGGTTTTAATGAGGCAATAGACTTAGACACAGTGGTCATCAAGGATAAAACTACATGTGAAGGACTACATCTGAAGCACTAAATTCCAAATACTACATGTGAAGCACTACATATGAAGCAATACTATTGCACCACACAAAGCGGAATGTTGTAGGGCCTTTTGCCCATGTGTGTGCGGCTTATATAGATGTAACCAGGGTTTACCTCATAGCCTATATATAGAGGCTTCAACCTGTATAATATGTAACTCTTCTCTGATGAATAAGATTTCTCTCCTATCTTTCTTCTTTTATATTCTATTTCTACTTCAATAAAAATATTATTTTTATTTAGTTATTAGAGAGAATTTTAAATTGGTGCATATATATTAAACATAAAACTTTATCGAGATAACACTAAAATTCGTAAAATCGGTTGGAGCCAAATGTATGGGTAAATAAAACATAAAAGATAAAAATTGATGTTTTAATATCTTTTTGTACAACCTATAAAAAGACCGAAAATGACACCTTTCTAGAGAGAGAAAAAGGTTTCAGGAAGGTAAAAACAAAAGATGACCCATGTATAAAACAAAAATATCAATAATTAAAATAAATATTTAAGTTGTTAAAGAAAAATATAAATCATGAAGCACTTTTAAAAAAAAAATCACTGATGTAACGTTTTTTCTTTATTTCTTTTTATAAACCAATAAGATAAAATATTACTACATAGAGTAAAATGTTAAAATAAAGGTTTGGAATAATTTAACAATAATTGTTAGTAATCAATACACAAAACTGTATAATTAAATCAATTTACACAAAAACAACATAATAAATTTAAAACAAAAATTATGATTATTAACATGGAAATCAACATAATTTTAATGCTAAAATAACTTTGATTTTGATATTAGGTAGAAACCTTCTACCTTAGATTGTTTACCACAAATCTTGAAGCAAGTACAACACTTTTTTTGTTCAAAAATTACTTAATCATATGTTTTTAATTTTGTTTTCTTGTGTAGATAAAATCATGAGAAGAGAATAAGTATCGAAAGTGATGGGTAAAAAGGTTTATTTTTCTTTTATTTTTTTAAAAGAAAAATAGAGTGAAAGAGAAAAAAGCGAGAGAGAGATAGAGAAAGAGAGGTGAAAGTGATGGCTAACTTTCGTTTAGTTTTCTCTTTTGTTGTTTTACAAGAGTGGAAGAAAGAATAGAAGAAATATAAAAAGAGAAGGAAAAAAAGATGAAAATGATGGCTACAAAAGTGGTTGGGTTTTTGTGCCAAAAGATAAAAGAGAATAAAATTTGGAGAAGAAGAAAGTGACGGCTTGGGTTTGTGTTCATACGTAATACAAAGTATCTTTGAAAACCTAATTCTTAACTTTTAATTGCCAACTCTATATTGATAATGGATGTATTATTTTGGTAAACACACCCTACTATTTAACTACATACACCCCAAGTATATAATTATTAAATAATATTGATAGTTGCACCAAATTAAGCAAAAATATGCATAACTTATAATGCAAAATCACTACACCCAACTCTTATGGGTTGGGTTTGGCCCATAAGCCAAAATACAAAAATATGGGGTATTATACATATGCTGCCTCGTTAAAACCTTGACAAGGAAAATACAACGGGACAAAACCTTAGCGAAGGAAAATGATTACATTGCGTTCAAATCCAAATGACGATTCTAAGAGTTTACTTCCCCATAAGTATAACTTTCTTAAAGCGGTTGGTGGTGCAAACATTATAAAAACTTCCAGAATAAATGATTTACTATTCACAATTTGTAGATGATTGACTGTTAGATTTTTCACCGAGTGTACCACCTACATTGTACACATCGCATTTAGATCCTCCATTTATTGCACACGAATTTCAGTTTTCCGCTTTAACTTCACGCATAATATGAAAGGCTTTGTAAACTCATTTTGATTTACCGTAGAATCAATTTTATTCTTTAAAAGTGTAACCTGCAAAATAAAAGTTGTAACAACAAGATAAATAATGCATGCATTATATCCTTACATGGTATTTCTGGACCATAAAGTAATATGTCTACGTTTACGTGAAAGATTGATCACCTTTTCACTATAAGGGAGCGTATGATGATGGTGCTAATTTAGCTTTACAAAAAATATAACGAGTATCAAAAATTTGGATACTCCAGTCTATACAAACAAATTTATGCTCTCTAACTTTAGGTCTTGAAAATATTCCAATTTGAGAGAGATCTCCCGGTTTAGTTTAAACGTGGATTTTAGCGCTTTTAAGGGCCTTTTAAGAAGCCAAAGATTATATCATCAATTCGTCCATATTTTTAGTCATTTTTCAACGTAAAACACATAAAATATGGTTCACAAACTTTTCCTATTCGAAGTGGTGATTGAATAAGTTTCATGACTTATTTCACGAGGTCAGGAGGCAGCCTGAGTTAAAAACTCGAATCCTTCAAAGATTCAGATATAATCACCAATCACTAGTCGTAGATAGATGTAATCTGAGTCTTTCAAGGACTACCATTTTATAATGCATCAACATAGGAAAATATGTTAGTTTTACATAACCAATCTTGAGGTTTAGCAGGAAACCTTATATCGCACTTAAAACGATTATATTACTCTCTTTGTGCTTTATCTTAAACACCAACCTGTAAAATTTAGGCTTCATAATTTTACGATGTGATTCGTACCCAAACTTTACGCTTTTCGAGAGATTCCAATATCTAGTTTAGTTTGAGCGGATTAGATTATAGGCCTACCAATCTCGATGTTGTTGTTACTCTGCGGAAGGGTATACAACCACTATAGATGATCGACAATCATATAGATCTCACACATTTTTCTAGTTCATGCACATTCAATAAAAGTTTCACAGATTGGTACCAGTGCCACTCCAGGGGCATTATCATCTCATTATATTTAATAAGGAGGTATAAACTTAGAGAATATGGATCATATTTTTGATCGTCTCCTATGAGCACTATATGGAGTCTCCTGCGAGCACTATATGTAGTATCTTCAAGAGCATTACATATTATAAGGTGATTGGGTTCTCTTTATGAGACATATATGAAGTAGTCGTTCAGGATTTAAGGGTGTCTTAACTAACGACTTAGTCTTTGAGATGTACAATTTATCCTGTTGAGACAAACTTTCATGTCAACATCCTCAAGCAAGTGAAAAACAAAATTTTTCAATATATACTTCACTTATGTACTTTAATCATGAGTGATATCCAACACCTCAATTACATCCAATATCTTGGTGTGAGTAAACAAAATAAGATGGATTGACGCCAATTTTTAGGGGTAACCTGACTTTCTCTGATCAGATAGTTAACTAGATAACATATTTAGTTATCGATATTGCTTGCTTAGTGCCATCTTTTTGTAGTGTCTTCTATCTCCATGATTTCTACAGGGAGAGCTCTTAAGTTTACCGTCATAGTACGTGTCGTCTTCTGGTAGCAGTTTTTCTCCCCTTGATTAAGGCGGGCAAACCCTTTAGGTTATCAAACAAATTTGTACCAACCTCTTGTGGTGAATTTTCTCTCTCAAATTAAAGTGGGAGAAACTTAAAGGTTATCAATCTTACTCACGCCAATTTTTGGTGGTGAATCGTTGTGCCAACAACCATATTCATGCCAACTTCTGGTGGCGGGTTATCATGCCAAATTCTAGTGGTGTTTTGGTTTTACAGATCACGACGGAAATATTATCATCCCATTCCTGGAAACTTCCTTTTCCATAATCTTATATGATTTTAAAATACAATTATACCCATGATTGTTTTAGGGTATTAATTAAACCACACACAAGGTATTCCAAAAAAAGTTGCAGGCTTGACAAAAGATGAGACATTTAACGTCGTTCCTGTAACGGCTTACTTCCTCCCCCTGAAGGAGGAATACAGTCTTATCTTCCATAGACATTACATGTTCAAGGTTATAAATGTCTTATGATAAGTTAATGAATCATAACCAACATATATAGTTAGGTGACGCCATGGACCAAAACACGTAAATACGATGTAAGGTTGCTTCACAAAAATAGTATATTGATGGTACACATTTGGTCGAGCAATCAACTAAAAATGCTTTACAAAGAACTTAATGATACCATGTTGAGTGTGCACATGTGTTATTTAGTGCTCGATATAATACAAATCGAAGGAAAATCATCCAAAACCTATAAATTTACCATCAACAAAAATGGACTAAATAGGAAAGTCAGAAAAATGGGTATGCAACCAAATAGTTATTGTAAGCAGTTCAACAAATGTAATATTACGTGTTAGAAGATAAACAAGAGACCATCCAATGAACGTATCTATAATTACCGTAAAATATTGAAAATCGTTTATAATGAAGGGTGAATAAGCCCTACAAATACCACCTTAAATCCTTTGTTCGAGTGTTGGTGATTGAATGAGTTACTATAATGTCATTGTCAATGCTAGTTAAAGAACCAAATGTCTCAAGGAAAAAACAACACAATTTACATCCTTATCCGACAGAAGCTTTAGGTTATATAAGGTATGTCTATGTGCATTTTGTATCTTTCTACTCATCTTGGTAGAATATGGGTGTTCAATACGGCCATTCCTAACCATGAAGAATTCAAGGTCTTTAAACTTCTGGCTAATGACAACGTGAGAATAGATTGTTCGAATTCTGAAGAGAGATCCTTCGGCTTCTCTAAATATGCTTCTGGGACAAAACCGATGAAGTAATAAGTACTCCATAAAAATGCTATTTATTGTTTTGAGGTGTTAGTTAATATTTTCAAAAATGCTCATTTACACAAGAGAAAAATATTAAAGTTATTAACAAAAGAATTTCGTAACCATGTGATAATTCGGAAAACCAAAATTTTATGATCTATTCCTGAATCCAATTAATTTCATAGGCTACTTCTGGAGTCTATTTTTATAGATTACTGTTGGAACCTATAATATTTTGGATATGTTAGACTAGTTCTGGAGTCGATAAAACCTCATGGATTACTTCTGGAATCCATTATTTACGAACAAATAGACATACATATAGCACTAACATAATATGAACAAATCGCCAACTTTCGTCATCTTCAGGGTCGACAAAATATTAATTACAAGTGAGCACATGGACACATTCTTTACAAAAAAAGTTGTCTCAATATCGATTCAGGTTACTTCAAGAACCGTTGATAGAGACCATCTAGATCTTTGTTTCGCGTCAGTGCATTCCTTGTGTCCATATTATGACACACGGTAATCTAGCTTCTGGTGGAATGATTCCAAATTTTCTTGAGATTATTACAGCCGAGAAAATCAAATTTGTGTTGTTCTTTTGGGATGCAAAAATTTATCGTTTTTACTGGTATTAAAACCGTTAGTCCATAGTAAAGAAATTAAAAGCGAAATTATTATTAAAGTTCGCGGAGTCACAATTCCCATTCCATACTTACCAAGAAATACAAAGCAACATATGTTCCTTAATTGACATAAGGTTCAATTTAATTGTATAAACTTAAACCATAACCATTATGATATCCTGATCACAACAAAAATAATATATGTAAGTACGAAGTTAAAACCATTTTTGATGGAAACAAAGCAGAAAATATTAGAGAAGAAAGATAATAATCTCCACCGATCATCAACGTCGTTTTCCATTAATTGATCAAGCGAATCGACCAATAACAACTTAATTTTTATAAGTTTTTCGTGTTGATAACGTGTTGTAATTCTATCGTATAGGTAGTCTGAATTTTCACCGTGTGACTAGTAATAATAAACTTTTATCAAATCCACTAGTTAATCTAGTACAAACAATAATATCTGACATAGCCTTACGGTGGTGTAAAAAAATATGTATAAATAAAGAAATAGTGCACACAGTGGAAATAGAGAATTAGAAAGAAATTGTTATTTATGTGTATCTTAATAGTTCAATTCGCTACATCA
The DNA here is from genome assembly GCA_023531435.1 of Papaver californicum. Taxonomy (NCBI): domain Eukaryota; kingdom Viridiplantae; phylum Streptophyta; class Magnoliopsida; order Ranunculales; family Papaveraceae; genus Papaver; species Papaver californicum. The sequence goes on along the minus strand of JAJJMC010025361.1, from coordinate 3,554,753 downwards.
CCGTATATAGCTATATATATAGTCTAGATAAAAAGATGATAAAGGGTTAGAAACAAAAGACACATAGTAGGATTTATATTCTCTTAATAAGGTTTGTGCTTATCTTAGTTGATGAGTCAACTAATTAATTTAACCATGTTCAACCAGTGGGTTAGCCACCAAAACTTTTGATGCGTACCTTTAGATGTTCACCATTTTAAAAATATACTTCATTACAATTTTGTTGGTAAAATCTGATGGGATAAAATCCAAACATAAAGTAAAATAAAATATATTTCTTCGTTAAAACCTTGTCAGAAAAATCCTTCAGGATAAAGAATGATCAAAGGAAAAAAAAAATACAATACTTGAATCTCAAAATGTGGCTGGTCATTTCCGTAAAATTTCTCATTTGTCAAAACTGCGTCAAGGAAAACACTTTGGACAAAAACCTACATGCCTGCGCCAGGAAGACCACTTGGGAAGAAACCTGGACGCTTAACACTTAAAATATTATTGACGCTAATGGTCGTATTTCCTCGCTAAAAACCTAGTCAGGAAAACCACGAGGTACAAAACCTGACCAAAGAAAAAGAGTACAACTGAAGTCTCTAATAACGGTGTTGGACATGCATATTGTGACAGTCCGGATTTTCAGCCTTATAGCGGACCCGGATTCTGCCATGTAGGTCGGATCCAATCCAGCTAGCAAGTCCAAATTTCTAAACCGTCACTTATATAAGACTATATTTTTCGTTCTAAAATATTTTGATAAATAAAATCTCACATTCAAACACAAATGAATTTTATTAACTAAAGTGTAATATTAATTTTAAAACTACAAAACTGTAAAATAATAATTACAAAATTAAAAGTATCAAACTAAAACAAAGTAACACATCGATTAAATTTACCATGCAATACCCAAATCCCTATATAATAGTTTCTTTTATTGCTAGACTTTCTTCATTTTATGTAGAAATGGAGGAAATAAAGGGGTGAGCAAACCACAATCCAGTAGGAAGTTTCCAAAACTAATAGAGTGTATCAAAAATCAAACACATGAAGCACATACAATTTAAAACCATGCATATCATTTCACAATAATACTTACGTCGTTCACTACCACAAATAATTAACCTTTTTCTTGTCCACAATTTTCAAAGCTTATTTCTAGGTTCCTAGTCTAGTTTTGTCAGGGTTGTTCCGGATACCACCCAACCATTCCCCGAACGGCCTCTCGAGAGAATGCAAACTGTCCTGGACTTTCTGAAAGTTTAATATTTTTTTTATTCTTTCCAAAAATACTTAATCAATGTAAGATTCATTCACTAATGCATTAAATTAACTTTCAGAAACCAAAACTCAATAAATATGCATTAATATAATTTCTATAATAAGAAAGAAAACGCATATGTAAGTAGGCAACAATAGCCGACATATACAATATCTAAAACCGGAAACATCTATAAAACAATAAGTTATCAAACATATATGATACAACAACAAAAACATGATTAATGAACTATCATTATAGAGAGAAGAATAAGACCGTAGTGTGTCAGAAGTAATAACGCTAACAAATAAATTAAAACGGATATGGAAGTGTAAAAACTGTTGTATGGCCATTTAGCCCATGTGTGAGCGGCCTATATAGATGTAACCAGGGTTTACCTCATAGATTATGTATAGAGGCTTAAACATATGTAATATGTAACTCTTCTCTAATGAATAAGATCTATTGCCTATCTTTCTTCCTTTATATTCTGTTTTTACTTCAACACGGAATCAACACGACTCTATCAAATGTGCAAAAAAAAAATTGGTTTCTCAAATCAAGACCGACAATGGATTAATTTGTGAACATTAGCGTGGTTCGGATCCAATTTGTTTATCTTCATATATGCGTTACTGGGTATTCCTTTTAACAAAAAGATTTCGTTTTCATAGTATATATTAGGGTTTCACGGATATATGATATTCAAACATTAGATTTGCATGAATTTCAATTATTTTATATCCAATTACTTTATGAACACTCTTTTAAAATTTCACACAAATCAGAATATGATACCATCCCTAAAACCTATGTGAATAATATTAATTTTCATTTAGAAAATCCTAATTCCGAAAAGCATAATAATAAATTAATATTTAAAATATTAACCGCTGGATGAAGTCCAAATTATATTATGTGTTATATCCTAATATCGTGTATCTCCTGTAAAAATTTTATAGCGATCGAACCATGGTAAGTATTCTAAAGTATGCAATTCTTATAACTGGGTCTATAGAAAAATAATATGAGGCAGTCATGTGGCGTCATAAATAACTTTTTATTTAGCCGTTGGATTCTATTAAAAAATTTGTATGTTTGGAGAAATATATTTATAAATCTTATTTAAAAATTTCATCATAATCAGACACTGGGAAGAGTGTTTACCGATCACTATACTTGGATGATGAAATTTCCAATTTTAGGGTTAACAAAATACTCCGGGCATATATGCTAATAGTTTCAAGGTTATTATCAATGGGCATGAATACTTCATATATGATGGACCATATATGATTAAATTTTTTAACCATGACCTTGTCAACCCAATGGACCGGGCTTTGACCAAATAGTTTACCGACCTTTGACTAAACCAACTCGACTTGAATTTGACCTTTTAAACTCAGAAGTACTTGAGCACCATTAAAGAGTCTCTGATAAGGAAGTTATTTGTGTCCATAAGAACTATATTTCCATCATAAAAACCTTCAACCAATGATGATGAATTGTTTAAAAGATGAAGGCATATCTTATACGTTTTTAAGGCGACATATTGACTTCATTCATTTTGTTGAAACATTCATTTTTCCCCAAAACTTGTATGTTCAGTGGGATGTAATCCATTCGTTAGACTACAATAAGTCAATAACTTCAATAAAGATATGTTGCGAATGAACAGGTCTTAACTTTTATGGAAAAAAATTCACAAAAGGTGACATGAGTTAGAAAAATATTTCCTTTTTTTTCTACTTCATATATTATACTAAAGAACCAGTATAGGTTGAAGTAACATGTTCAACTTGAAGTAAGTGGTTGAGAGGCATGTGAAATTTCTCAATTGTTGTGATAACGAAATTTTATAAAATGAAACAAGAATTTAACTCCACGACACAAACAAAAGACATGAGGACAATATTGATTTTGCATTTGAATTTTGAGGTAAAACTAAACAGACATGGTATATGGAGATAAATCCCCAGATCTGGAGTGAAAGTTGTAAAGATAGACATAAACCATGATAATGCATGTATAGGCAGAAAATTGTCAAACCTTAATCAAAAATGAGGAAACTGAATACTACTAAAAAGAAATTTAAGAATTAGTAGAACTGCTTCATGCAGATTATTCCTACCACTACAGAAGAAATATTAGAGGTTTGCCTGACATTGAGAATACATAATATACAAATCTCTATTAATTTCAGAGAACATTAAGAAAACCCATTGAAATCTGGGTCTAATTTGAAATCAAAAAACCATAGTAAATTCTGAGTCTAATATTAAATCAAAAAAAACAATCTTTGTACAAAAAAATAATAATCTAAAATCAAGAAAAAAAAAGAAAAAAAAGGGTTATTGAAGAAAAAAACCTTATCTAGGTCAGACTCCATGGGATCAAAACTCATTAACCTTCTTCTCTTGATTACAACACTACAAGGTGACACAACTAAGTTCAATTTTCAGATGGACCTTTCCTTGTGACACAACTAAGTCCAATTTTGTAGTTCCATCCCTCGATGGAGAAGATACCGTTTATCCAGCAACCTAATTCTTTGTATTGGTATTTTCTACCCCATACGACTTACAATCTAATATTATGTGTAGGGTATTTCCACTTATCTCTTAATATTAAGGAATAAATTTCCTTTATTCACAAATTTGGAGGGGTTTTCTCTTCTCTTCCATAACCGTTTTTTTTTAATTCTTTGTAAATAAATCTTCCTAAAGAATTTATTCTCCAATATTATACTCTAAATCTGTTGGATATTATTTGAATTATTCAGATCTTCCAATGAGATTTGGATACAATAACTAAATATTTCTATTAGTAATTATATTAAATAAAATATTGTTATTCTATGTGATTTTTAGGTTTTTCCTGTTTCAATTTCATTATCACTGTCATGGTATTCTCAAACCCATCAGAGATTTCTCAAATCCTTATAGGCGTGTCTGAAGATTGTTACACTTGTTTCAAATACATTAAGGACGATTTCTTCCGGCATGACGTGATTCTACATTCGTATGAAGATCAATCGCTACCGGATTTGATTGTGATAATGATGTTTTGTGCTTATTACTCTCTTATGAGATAATTCCATCTTAATGAAGAAGATAATGATGAAGAAGACAAATTCTTCAAATCCAAATGGCAGAATTTTAATTCAAATGCCATCCCTCAAGTATCATCAATTTCCGTTTTAAAATTCATATATTTAATATATTTGTATTACAATTTACTTACTTTTGTGATATAAAAAATATATATTTTGTTATGTTTTTCAATGATGTATCTTAACATGATGTATATATTCTTTTTATATTAATAAAATTAAAAGGATCACCTTTTTTCTTCTGAAAAAATAAAAATACAATCCCATCCAACCAAAAGTAAAAGCTGGAACCTTTTAATACAAAAACAAAATGCTGGTAATATTCTTCTCCTTAATAGAAATTATTCGATAGTGAACATAATACAGCCAATTGACCATTCAAATCAGTCAACTCTCTCTTTTTCTTTCTTTCATTTTTTATTATAAAAAGATTGCTTCATTATAAACGAATTATGATGACGCTAATTAGTATTAAGCGTAACAAAAAAAGGTATCATCGGGAAGAATTTAAATTATTCGGATATGTTGTACTAATCATCTTTAGCCAATTAATTGTGTGACGCAATTAAATCAATCATAGAGAAGTACAAAAAGATGTGGTCTTTTTAGGGTTGCACATAAACTAGACCAAACTGACCAGACCGGTCAAAACCGATCGAACCGGCACTTTATTCAAACCAACTGTTGATTTCAGTTTGGTCCACGGTTCAGTTTATCATAACCGTTCATCCTACAGTTCGGCCTATGCTTTAGGTGTAAAGACCGATCGAACCGGACCGAAAAAACCGGTTATTATTAGTCCTAGATCGAAAACCCTAGAATTAAACATAGCCACACATAATTTAACCCTAAAAAACTATAAATAACTTTGATTTCATCAACTTTCTCATCTTTTCTCTTCTTCATTTTTTCTTTCTCTCTTCTGTGGCAGAAAGAAATCACCATTCACCACCACTAGGGCACATCTGCAACCATCACCGTTTTTTCTTTCTTCTCTTGAGATTTTTGACTGCAACCATCATAGTATACATGTGCATAGCACATAATAGGGTCAGAAGTAGACATTATAAACCTGTGACAAAAAAAATCAGCAATTTAGAGGAGCTACTGAACTAAAAAATTAAATAGTGTAGTCAATATGCACTTTGGAATCAATATAAAACAATGAAAATGAAAACAACACAACATAGTTCGTATTGAAATAGTATAGTGAATATGCACTTTAGAATTTATATACAAAACTAAATGAAAAAAAGATTATAGAAACTGATATTTAACAATATAGCTATATATATTTTAGGATAATAGACAAAAATAAACAAGAACAAGGATATTTTGTGCATTACTGAACTTCTATTGAATAGTATAGCCTATATACACTTTTGGATCATGTACAAAACAGAATAAAAAGCATTACATAACTGATATTGAAAGTATAGTTAACATAAGTTGTTGGATCTGAATGAAAAAACCAAAATCAAAGTAAATCTGTTACATAAAAAAAATCTTAAAATAAACAAAAGCAAACTGAAAATATGATAATCTCGCCGACTTAATTAGAAATAAACAATAAACATGCAAAACCAATAATAAAAACTAAATTGAAAAAATGATTTCAAGCAAACAACAAATCCTAAAAACGCAAATCAAAATACTGATATTGAACAATATAATCCTAATGAAGCATATGAACAACAAAAAATCTAAACACAGAACTCTAGAAAGAGAACCAAATGCTGCTACACTAGTTATGATGAACTCAACATCATATAATTCAGTAAAAACTAAAAATAGAACAAACGATACGAATAATTCAAACTTATAAAAGAAAAACTGAAGAAAAAAAAATCATCAAGATAAGATAATCAAGATGATTGATCTGACTAGAAAGTAGCAGATACAAAAAAAAAAGAATCAAAACATAAAGAAATAAAAAGATTAAGTATAAAGCGACTAACCTTTTGATGATCTTGAGCAGAGGAGATGAAAAATCGAACATAAACCCTAGAAAATTCGCGAGAAGAATAAGAGGAAGCTGTAGAGAAGAAAACGAAGAAGAAGATCCGAAAATCTCAGCTGAAATCTGTATTGATTTATAAAAGGAAATTTTTATTTTGTTTATTTATATATCAGTTAGTTAAGGGGGTAGTTTGGGTAATATAGATTTGATATTAATAAACTCACATGTGGGAGGACCCTGTGATAAGAAAACTGGTTTTTTTTTTTTTTAATTATAGAGCTCCGGTTAAAATGGACTTAATGGATGTACCACCCATTAAGATAACACACTAAAGATGGACCTATCGGTAATTCCTACTTTTTTTTGCTCTAGGAAGCTACAGTCTAACTAATAGGGTGTCAACGTGTCTAGTTCCTAATTTAATAGACTCGGAACCGGACCCGATTAAAAACCTAAATACCCACTGGGTCCGGGTAGTTATTGGGTCTTCGAAAATTAATTATGTATTTTAATAAGTTTATTTTATTTTCTCCATATTAGTTCGAATCTAATAAATTTTCATACGAAGCTATTGTTATATGTATATAAATGTTCTAATTAAAAATTAAATCTAAAATCCAAGTAAAACTGGGCAAATCCTTAAAGTTTTTAGTAAAGTTAGCAAAAAAATCAACAAATATTCGGGTACCCGGCAGGCATTACCCTTTAGGACCCGAAAGCTTATCGGTTCCTAACGGTTCTACCCGTCGGATACTAATATTGTTAATGGGTCCAATCTTAGGACTCAGACCCGATTCACACGGTTCCGGGTAATGGGAACACATTGACAGCCGACTTTAACATCATGTTTGTTTTTTTTTATCTGACTTAATGTGTTTGTTTTTTGAGTCAGATATGACTCAAAATATGTGAGTCAATGGTTTGGTCCAATGAGTCAGGGGTATTTTCATACTTGACTTGAATGGATCAGATTCTGGGGTTAGATCTGACTCAGGTAGCGAGTCAGATCTGACTCAAAATAAAAAACAAACGGTCTGACATCTGACAGGGGACAAGCCAGATTCAGATGCCGAGTCAGCAAAAAAAAAACATAGTGTAACCTCGATAAATAAATGTTCCATAAATGAATAACAACGTGAACGAATATTTTTCTCCGGCCTCGACTTGGGCAAAGGGGCTAAATGAATAACCTCGCTAAATGCATTAATGACTAAAAAAAATCTGAATCCTTAAAAGGAATATGAAATATAAATATATAATCACTAAATTTCATACAAAAAAATTATATAAATAAACCAAAATATTTCATCCAATCAACAAATTTCTTATATGAAGTCATGTCTTCTCAAAAATACTTTTCCTTCCACCAAAACGAAAATGAATCTCATCCTTAATTTTTTGGTATGGCTAGTTCAAGATTATTCTTATCATTTATTACTGACTCGATAATTTATTCGTCCGTAGGCGATTAATAATTGCATCATTCTCGTTAGGATAGTTGATAGACACATTTATATGTCTAATTTGGGCTCAATATTTATATTGTTATTACTCGCTTTTTGTATTAATAATGTGATTTTATTGTGTTTGTAGGTATTTTTGGAAGAATAAATAATCGTGGAAAAATTGGCTAAAAAGAGTTAAAGGCACCCTAAAAAAGTGATAAAAGCACCCCAAGACTCTTTATAAAAAAACCCATACCTTGGATAAGGGCACCACATTCTCAAATTCAAATTCTAAAATTGGCGGGAGAATCTTCTCTCAAACCGGATTATCGTTGTTGTCGATATAGATGGTATACCTAAGGTTTCAAGACAAGATTATACTCTTACCTTATTTGTAAGAGTGTGTACGGTTGGAAGGATAAAAAAATATAGCAACAAAATCACGTGAAATCAACAGAATGAGTGTTTTGCGTTAAAAAAGAAAGAAAAAAAGATGGGTTAATTGATGTTTCGTACTCACGTTTTGACCAACTTTAGTATTTGGTCTCATTTTTTCCAATGTTAGGGCTTAGTACCTGGACTGACGTTGGCAATTGTTGACTCCGTCAAGTGATGATGTGTATAAGTATTTGACTTAATTAATTTGTCTGTGGACCCTGAATTATAATTCATTTTCTTATTTCATCCCCAACTCATTTTCTTCAAATCGATTATCATTCTTTTATTTTTCCTTTTTTCTTTTCCTTCTCCTTCTTCACTTGTTCTTCACTGTGCTGATGAATCAAAGAGAAAAATTGGGGATTTAAAGTCGAGAGAAATGGGAAAAGATCAAGGAGTGATTATTAGTGATGATGTGTGATTTGAATAATGGATTCATGCTCAAAAGAAAAAGAAATCCAGAATATTTGATCTAGGGTTTTGAACTGAGAATCAATTTTGAAGTTGAGCAATTAAGGATGAACTTTAAGAACATGAGATGAAGAAGGAGATTATTATACTAATTGGAAGAATCAATTACAAGATAAAAATGAATTGAGAGGAATTGAAAAATTAGGGTTTCATGAGATTTTTATATAACCTTCGGAAGATGAAATTGATGTTCTAAGACAAGGATTAAATATGGGTTTGATGTGAATTAGAGTACAAGTTTGAAGAACAAATCAAATTGAAGAGTTAGGGTTTTAAAATTTTGAATTCAGAAATTCAAGTTGAAGATTTGAAATTATCGATGAAGCTAGGGTTTAATTCTGTTAATAAGAAGGTGATGAGTAATTGTTGGTGTTGAAGAGGACTAAACTGGTTTTGATATGGGTTGCAAAATAATTTTATGAATTTTTGGGGTTCTCTTAGAGAATATTTCATTTTTTAAAGGGTGCAAATAAAATATATCAGGTCAATATTTAAACATGTCATCACTTAGTGAAGTCAATACGGGTCAACGTCCAGTCCAGGTACCAAGCCCTAACATTGGACAAATATTAGACCAAAGACTAAAGTTGGTCAAAACCTGAGTACCAAACATCAATTAATCCAAAAGAGATTCTCGGTAAATATAATAATTTTTAAGATACAGGATCTAAGATATTATTCTTGAGTTACAAAGCATCTACGAGAAGAAGAACACAAATCATATCGAGTTTTTTTAAAAGAAGAAGAAAAATATTTTCATTCGATGATCAAGATTTTCTTTCCTTGCGAGAATTTTTTTAATTGAAAAAAGAGATCTTTAAAGAAGATTTGAGATGGGATGGTGTTATGGTATAAATAGGGAGTCGAAAAGAACATTGGAGGGGGTTGGCTTCGGCCAAAATTGAAGAAAATAAAAATCAGAAAAAATCTTCTCATGATGAAGAAGATGAAGAAAGTGTCACCAAAGGGTTGAAGAAATCGTTGCCAAAAGTTGAAGAGGAACTTCGTCGTAAAAAAAAAAAAGAACTTCGTCGTAAAACACTCTGTGACTTTTCTGTTTTCAGCGGCAAAGAAAGCACCATTTGTAATGTTTTTAAACGTCTCAAATTTACTGTGTCAGTTTATTTCTTCATTTTAAAACACTTTTGAGCTGTGTACCTATCTTTTGAGAGTGTTTTGAGCATGATGAGCTATACCCAAACACTGGGACAATGGAGCTATTTTTCTCAATTGTTTGGTAACTGTATTCGATTCTTTATGACTTTTTGTACTTATTTTAATTGATTTATAATTTTTACGAATTAGTTGTTATTTTATTTAATGGAGTATGCTTAGTCTTAGAACTTTTGATGCGCAATGCTTATGACTTGCATCTAATGTTTTGGAAATCTACTTTTGAAAAATAAAAAGAGTCCATATAAGAGCTTAAATGGTTAAGAATCAATATTTGAACCACATGAATATGAAAATTGGTGGAATCCTAAGTCCCAGTCTCCCTTAAATTTGATTTCATCTTTTGTATACATTTGCTAGTATTAGGAATTAAATATAAAATCGAATCTTCACAATTCCGAGTGAGACGATACTTTTTTTCTTATAAATTTTTACAACCATATCAATAGTTCAAAAGATGTTCGACATCCATCACATTTTAATGTAAGTTACAAAATGACATCAGTTAATTTTGAATATCTTCTTACCAACTTCTGGTTCAGAAACATTAAAATCATATATGTAAAAGACAAAATATACTTTTTAAATAAATAAATACTCCATTTAGTGATAAGTAAATAATTTATTTATTTATCGATAAATAAATAACCTCGTTAAACAATTTTTTTTTTCGATCCCAAGAATATTCATTTATCGAGGTTTGACTGTATTTGCCACCACAGTAGTTATTGAAATGGGACCACAAAAACTATTTTCTCTAGCAGTCTTAATTAAATTCAATTTAGTTTTTTTTTATTTCCTAAATTACCCTTCTTATTACGGCTTTCACAGGTGTTCAATTCATCTTTCCGTGTATTTTTATAACAAAAACTTCCTTTGGAATCCCAATTTATAAAGAAGGCCTTTGTAAGACGTTTTTTAAAACCCAAGAAGACTTAAAAAAATACATTTTCTACTAGTTTTCTCATTGTATCTTTGGAGGTTGTTACCAAATTACAACCGGAGGTAAATTTTCACCTTTGGTAGTCCCCTATTACTTATTCCTAATTTTTTGGTATCGTATTCTTGAGGATCGGAGTTTTAAAATGAAAAGGAGTTAATTACTTTCATATTCCTCGTCTTTTTACTTTTATGTATGTCTTTACCTTTGTTTTGGTTCTTATACAAAGTTGAAACTTTAATAAACAATAGAGTTCAGCTGAGAAACTCTAGCATATGTCACACAGAGAAAAGTTATGCTATCTCGAAAAAGAAAATTACAACCAAATTTCATAACTTATGTGACAACATTAACTTTAGCTATTGTTATAAAAAAATATTAACATCAGAACCTTACTTTTTTTTCTTAATTATATAAAGTTCGACTATAATTTTTGTGTTTAATTATCATACGAACTGTTCATCTACAACTTCAAATGAAGAATAAGGCAAGGTTTGACTAGTTTTTTAGGCTGAAATGCCGAGGACACCGTATCACCGCATCCTAGTTATGATGGTAATTTTGTATAATGGAAAAGTTTTGTGTATGTCCCAATCAGAGAGTATATACCCTAAGTGAAATTATCAAATCAACCAAGTCGTAGTTGTATAGTGATAAGTATTCCCGCCTGTCACGTGGTGACCTGGGTTTGATCCCCGCACCGGAGTTTATTTTTTCCCGTTAAACCATTTTTATGGCATTTGTAGATTACACTTTGTTTACATGCATTTTTTAAGCACACATTAAATCTTAACACTAGCTTTACACCATGTTGTTGATGTGCACTATTGTTCAGCAGATAGTCTAAAGCTAATTCTTTTTTACGTTAAAGATGAGTTCGACCTTCGACCTCACTCCATGGGTATCAAATTGAACAGACTTGGAGGAGGTTTGTTCTTCGCACACCATGTCCATTATGCAGTGGCGAACGGCAGAGTAAGGTGTTATTGTGAGGGAGGTTCAGCTACATGCTCTAAAAAAATATACAACCTTTGACTGTTTGTTTCTATATGAATCAAATATCCACACCAATATCTCAACAGTTTTGAAGGTCTAAAACGAATTCCCGGTGGCTTTTTTGGAGTATGTACGGTCTCAATTACTAGGTGATCAATTTGATAACAGGGAAACATCAAAGACGAGGGGGGCGGGCATATCCGGTCCTCCATCCACCCATATCTATTGATTTCCGTATCATTGTGTCTACTGACTTGAGGAAGTTGAAGTCTTTGCTTGGAGAATGTCACTGCTTCGGCCTTCGGATGTAGGAATTAGCATTGTAACCCCTTGGATTCTATTCAGTGTAGTAGTTTAAAAATGGCCTTTTTTATGTCAATAGTTAAACAACAATGACCATGACAGCTTTGACAGCTACTGTCGTCTAAACACTGGAATTACAAAAGTAAAGGAAGAATAATAATCAAATGTAAGTAGACAGTTAGGGACTTCGTCTAACGACCATTTCAGCATGCTGTTCATAGTCAAAGTCGAGTAATTATTATCGCAACCTGCATACAGGTAAAGCCAACGGTTAGGGGTAAACATCCTCCTCAGTCTTAAGTCAATGCATAGTATTAATGACTATTAATGGAAAAGAAAAAAGTGATGCAAATTGCTGTATACTTAAATCTATAGATACCTTCGATTGCTATCAAGTTTTCTCATCTTCATAACACTCACTACTCCTTTCTTTTCTTTCCCCATCTATAGAAAAATGGCTGCTTTTAAGTACATAAATCTTGTTTTGGTAATTGCAATTCTTGCTGGTGTTATTGCAGCTCCTACTGAGGGAGCCACTGTTGCCAGCATTGTGACTCCAGCATTCTTTAATGGGATCATTAGTAAAGCTAGTGCAGGTTGTGCTGGCAAGACTTTCTATACTCGTAACAGCATTCCAGATAATCTTCACTAAACTTCTTGCTTATTAAGAATGATAGGAAGAGGGAAACTTAAGTTAACAGTAACTATGAATCTTGATACATATTGTACTAAGGGCAATATGTGTAAGGCGAACAGTGAACACTATGGAGAAAATATCAAAAACGACGTTTAAAAATTGCTAAACAATTGCTTAAGCCTTGACATGTGTGCAATCGAATACATATAGAGAATTCTTCGGGAGGAAATATTTGGTGAATAAGACAGATTTTTGATATTTCCTCGACTGCTTCCGAATGTTTCCCTTGCATTTCTAGTGCCTGCACCAAATGGATGAATAAGTAACTCTTATAACCGTATAAGTAACTCCTATAACTGGTCGCAAGATGAATAATTAACTGTTATATCTGGTTGCAAGATGCAAGCAGCAACATAGCTGATGATGGCATTTGAATGTATGTGCGAGCACAAGAAATCAAAAGGAAGTATTATAATAAACATAAAACCTCACTCATGCCTGCAGAAACCAAGAACGGGTCCGCGATGCAACAGAAGCAGAGACTATTCTCGCAGCACGAACGGTGTCAAGTCCTAAGTTAAAAGCAATGCCGGCAACAAAATTTTGTGGATTCTCGCCATCTATCAGTATAGCTGCAGAGTCGTAGGTTGATCTGCAACATTTCTAAGCATGTTAGAAATTAAGGAAGTACACTACAAGACACATAATGTATAGTAGAAACAGTAGACAGACATCCACAAAGCAGAATGAAAAGATTATACACCTGCTGCAAGAATTCAGAACTAATTCAACTGATGCACGATAGAAAGGATCGCGTGCATTGGTCGTCTCAATGAGAACCTTCGCACCAGAATTTTTACATGTCCTACGAAACTGCTCTCAATAGGCAAGAAAAAATGCTAAACCATTATTGACTGGTTGAAGAATCAAGTGCATATGAATAGGAAGCCACAAGTACCAAACACATTTTTCAGAATCCAACTAAGAATAAACTGAATGTTAGGGGAAAGAACATAAGAGTCGAATGAGCGCATGCTAGTATGAAGAGAAGTAAGCAATTTTCGACTGAAGAAAGAACAATAAGCGATGTAATCATCTAATATTAGATAAAATAAAGAAAAGGGTTCACCGTTGAAGATATTGTCCCCAAATTTATTATCAGGGAAAAGAAAAATCAAAAGATTTCTTGACTAGACCCAAAAAAACACGTATTCATGTCAAAGCATTTAGTTAGACTCACCTAATATAGAAAAAGTAAGGAAGTTCCAAAATGACTTCAATTTAATGACCTTTTAGAATGATAAATGCAGTAATGACTAAAACAAAGGAGGCCAAGAATATCTCAATCCTTTTACACACGTATATTTGTACAAAAACAAAAAGTTCAAAAAAATACTGACTTGAATAATACTACCTCCGTTTCAGTAAAAAGCGTTACTATCATCTTTTCATTTTAATCTATTTTTAGACTAAAATAAAAAAGTAATAACACTTTTGTTGAAATAGAAAGAATATTACCTTCGTTAATATCCTTTCCGCTCATTCTATTATCCCTGATTGCTGGAAGTGAAGCATTCATATCGTTTTGTAAACAGGGAAAATTCAATTTAACTACAAAAAAGTATATGAATAAGCAAACAGTAATGCTACAATTTAATTCAAGTAAACAATTCAATAATAAATTTGAAATAAAATAAAATATAATACTTTCATGTGAAGCATCTTTATATCCAGACTTACAGACACACTGAAGGCTGAGACTGCACATTTTGAGATTCACTAAAGGTGTTCTGACCCAAAGAGAAATCAATAACACTAAATTAGTGGAAAAATCCCTTGTGGGTTAGGGGGTAAAAACTGTGCTGTTGAAGGGTAACCGTATAGCAAAGAACGACAAATCCACGGCAGCTGCATAATGAGCAGAATTTACGTGTCTTTGATGCGCTAGTACGCTTCTTCCAAACTTATAGAAAGGCTTTTGGCTTTGCTGTAGCTTCTATGTAAAACACGTATATACCTTAGTACCTAATAGTGCTAGAAGCTTTGCCAGAAGCAAGCAAGACGAGGAAACCCAGGGATACTCGTTTACCACTGTATATCCATTGATATACTTCTGAGGAATATTCATGGAAATCATACTTCTACAGGTAAACTAAATTTCCCTGCTTTCAATTTTCCACAATAACAAACCTATCTTTGGTAGTTGCAAATTATAACCAGAACACAACTAAGTCCAATTTTGGGATCAAAACTCATTAACCTTTTTTTCTTTTCTTATCTTGATTACAACACTACAAGGTGACAAGAAATTTTAAGGGAGTGATTTTTTAAAAGCAAAAGATAAAATAAAGCAGACAAATGAATATAGGTATAGGGGGACATAATTCTAGACCTCTAACTAGGTACAAAATAACAGGGCGGCTTAGTTAAAAAATGACATAAATATGTGAAGACGACCAACGATACACGAAGTTGTAAAAAAAATAGTGATTAATTCTCATCAACTAAAATAATTTCTGAAGTTAAGAAATTCCTAACTTTTTATAAAAAGTGGCTGATTCGTATATTTTTGAAGAGAAAGTGGATTTTAATGCCCATTTTTTTTATAAAAAAAAAAATTATTAACAAGGGACAACCAAATAGATCAAAACAATGCTTCGAAAAAAAAGATCAAAACATGCTTCAAAAGAAAAGAAAAAATAGATCAAAATTACAAAAGTAAAATTTGGCTGTTTTGATAATTAATACCCAAAATAAAATAGTAAGATTGAACGTGGATTACTCTAGAAGAAAAAAAAAACGTTGATTTTATAGTGGGATAAATAAAATTTTCATAAATAATATGGTTAAAATCATCTTTGTTATAATTGTATCGTATGGGTAATTTACCGTGTGACTAATAATCAAAGCCACTAGTTAATCTAGTACTAATAAACCCACGGTGTTTATCATTTCGGTTCATATAGGTAGAGTAAGTAGTAAGTATTACATATCTACCAGAAATCAGTATCAGGCACAGAGTAATAAAATCACTGGAAACGCATAAATCATTTATATTTGGTTTAAATTCTTTGAATGTCTTCCTAGAAACAGTTTCATGTTGTCAACAACTCTTGAATAAATTAACATTTGGAATAATATGAATATATCTAAGCAAGTATCCCAGAAGAGCTTGTTCTTCTCCATTTCAATCATTAACTTCATATTCTCATCATCAATATCTTCACCTTCATCTTTCACAGCACTAGTACTATTACTCTTCTTATATACTACCATTCTTGATTCTTGATGATTGTGGTCATCAAAATTTACAGAAGAAGAAGATGATAAACTTGTTGTTGTTTTCTTGTAAGGGAACCCATTTTCATCTATTAACATCAACATCTTCATGGCTCTCTTTGTAACAATCTTGATAATAATGATTGACATTTGTAGAATCATCATCAACAGAAATAACATCACATGTCTCGGGACAACACGACCCGGCGTCATCATCATGGCGATATTAATCGCCTACCGTTACAAGATCGATGTTGATGTCTTCCGAGTCGTCAATGGTTTCGAAAAGCAGGAAAGGAGAGAGAGATATCATTAACGCCATTGTTACATCTCCAATCCATCTCTGACTCTATACTATAAAGCCTATTAGTTTGAGGAGGAATTCAAGTACTAGCAGCTTTATACAACTTTGATATTTTCTCTCTTTTCTTTCTTTATCTTAGATTGCATTAGACAAGAGTTGAGTTTAACAAGTCAAGTAGGAATATGCCACTGGTTGGCAAGCCCTTGTTATTACCTACACAT
Source organism: Papaver californicum (assembly GCA_023531435.1). Classification (NCBI taxonomy): domain Eukaryota; kingdom Viridiplantae; phylum Streptophyta; class Magnoliopsida; order Ranunculales; family Papaveraceae; genus Papaver; species Papaver californicum. The sequence continues at coordinate 3,538,219 of JAJJMC010025361.1, read as the reverse complement.
CTTCTTTTCTTTTGCTTATAAAATGGATATTGGTAGGTATGGTCTCATTTGGATGACTTCTTCTTGAATGTGAGCCTATAGTATATAGTCATTCTATGGACTTTCATTATGGGTCTAAAGTGTCCCACCTGATGGACCAATGGTTCCAGGCCCCTGTCATCTTCTTGTCTTGTATATAGAACTGGGCAATCATCTGTCGGCATTGAATATTCTATTGCCGAAAGTAGTTGGAATAAATAGACAACACCCATTTAAAATGTGCCTAAGTTGAGTTCTTATAATATTCACAAGATGATTGTCAAAAGTGAAACACACAAGAAGCATTTTTAAACTGTACAGCAACCCTGTTTACAATATTTACTATCACTAGTAGCTACTGGGAGAGAAAGTCCTAGGAAAATTCTAATTCATATATTCAGGCTAACTAGTATTACGATCAATCTGGTTTTAAGTTATGGTGGTGGGTTATCATTCACACGTGTTACACTTGAGATGGAAGATACGGAACTTGAGGCCCATCGACAGTAACGCCAGAAGTTTGGGGTTCATTGATATAAAGTGGCTTAATATCCCTGCTTCGCATATACATCAGGAATTGCCCAGGAAGTTCTTCTAAAAGAGACTGAACAACAGAGAGCTGGTCACCTGTTCATAACACAGTTGAAATGTTAACCGACGAATAACCAAGATAAATGAATATCGACACGAAAATTTCTTAACCTTCAGATTAATCAGTTATCTGAAGGGGACTCTTTTCTTGTAATGAAAAAATGGCCATGAAATATTTAATATCTTAAAGGTAACACTGACCCTGCACTTGGCGCATAGGCACAAATTGCACAATGTCCCTTGTAGCCACTCGTCCAGTGCTACTTTGTAGGTGTTTGCCATTGTCAGCATCCAGTATCTGCCGAACCAAATAAGTATAAGAAGCCTGATAATCAACTGATATTCATTTCAAAATTTGAAGAAACTAGAAAAGTGAGAACAATCCTAAGGAACGATATCAATCTAAACACTCTGTAGAAGAATCAACAGTAACAATGATATGAGAACTGGTTACTTGGAGTGTTCAGTAAGAAAGCTATAATTACCTCCATGGCTTTGAAGTCAGCACCACCAACACCAACGATTAGAATTGACAAAGGTAAATCAGAAGCTCTAACCAAAGAATCTATGGTTTCTTGAAGATCAGTAACTACACCATCCTAGAAAGTAAAGTAATTTACGATTAGCTGAGAAAGGAATTATAAAAGGGGAACAAAACTGATTCAATAAAAAAAAAAATTATTTTACTTACTGTGATGATGAGCAAGACAAAGTACTTTTTCTGGCTATGCAATGACTCGGCAGCAATTTGTGTAGCTTTGTCTATGACTTTGCCAAACAAAGTAGGACCATTAAGAGAAACATTATGTAGGGCACTTGAATAGGCAGACATGATACCATTTACTCCTTCAACCTATAATAAAAATGTTGGTCCAAATTCAATAACCAAAAGAAAAGAGCAGAAAAGCATGAAAATATCAAATGTGTGGCGCGTGAGAAACATACATTTTCCTTTCAGTGATGGTCTTTGACAAGGATAATAGGTATGATCTTAAACTATACAAAGAGAATCTACTGGAAAGTGGTAGCTGAAGTTACCTCAGATTCATTACGGCTTCCATTCAGGTTAAAGCAATGAGACACAACACCTTCAGTTGTCCTTCCGCCAAATCCCCAGGTAGGAAAACGCTTATCAGAATCATAAAACTGTATGACCTCTCCAACTTCAAATATAGCCTGTATTCATTTGCAATTACAAAAACTGATTGCAATAAGCAACTAAAACAGTGGAAAGTTTGACAAGCCTGGTTAAAGAACTTAGTAAGGATTTGAATATGATACAGAGTATGTAATGAATATTTAACCTGCTGGTAGGAGTTTAATCGACCTGTCGGATCGATATAGTGCAAAGACGTTGGATAATGAGGATCTCCATTTGAAGCTGCAAAAAGATATCGAGTCTGCTCAGTCAACTACAATAAGAAGGCTACGTGAATCAAATTAGTATCTTCTACACCACTGATAAGGGTTTCTACCTGTAAAATCAACAGCAACCATAAAGTTAAGCTCGAATCCACTTGAAATGTAATCCAAAAAACTATATTGTGTTTTCTGGATGAATCTATCCACATATAGCTGTCCCTTCAGCTTCTGCAAAAAAAAAAAAAGTTGAACCACAGCAGAGTTTAGACATGAAAAGCCGTCCCAAAAGTGGTTGTCGGATTTGTATTGAACATGTTAATACAACTACCTTCATATAATCCTTCTGGGAAGATGATGGTACAAGAAAATGTTCTCCAACTTTTCCAACATATAGTTTTTCAAGGTCTTCAACGGATTTCTGAATTTTTCTATTGCAATAGAAGAATTGTTTAAGTTAGATTTTGTCTCCCAGATCAAGCTGAAAACAGGCATACACTTAAAAGAAGAAGAGGTTCAATTTTGGTACCCTATAAGTTCATGATTTCCGCTGCTATCGAAATCAAAACATTCAATCACTAAAGGGGTATCCTGCATCAAGTAGCAGAATGATGTATGTTAACACTACGCCCTTAGCATATTAAAATATGAAGAAAAAAAACCCTACAAAGCTTGCCTTGCTCCCGAATTGCTGTGAAGTCAGACATAATGGTTTCCAAGTTGGATTCAAGTTGTTTTCCACCACTTCAGTTTTTGAAATTGGGATAGTTACACCTTCTGCTGTTCTAGATAGTCGTAAGAAAGGATCCTATGAGTGAAACATGAGAGAATTAGATTGGGAGAAATTAAATTACATATGAATTTAAGAATGATTAGTTCAACGAGCATCAAATAGATACTTTTAAGAATACATACACTTTTAGAAAATAGATCCTTGTTATCCAACTTGGAACAGCGAAATGTTATCTCAACAGCTTGCTTTGAAGCAACTGTTTCTTCCGCATGGACAGTAACTGTCCCTTGATTTTTCATGCCTACTTGCCCATTTCTCATTGTAAGTTTGAGTGTTAAACTCTTGCTGTTTTTGGTTAGAATCTGTCAATTATAAAGAGACAAATTAGGTATAGTCATACAAATGACTTGCAACATAAAAATAAGACCCAAGTATCCTTCTTTTATTGGCTGAGACCTTAGTAAGAAACACTAGAAATGGAATTTCACTATACGGGTAATGTGCATGAATGTCTGCATGGGTACCCTACAGCTACTAGATTTTCATAATGATTTTAATACAAATTTGTATGCCGGTTAAAGTTCAACTAGATTACCTCCGACAAAGCACAGGTAGCTTCTCCTAGGAAGTCCTGCTCATCCAATTTCAGAGTCTGCAATGATTTAATATTAATGAAATTAAACCATCTTGAAGGGAACAAGTACATGAATCAGGAGAAGGAAAACATGTAATCTACATACCTTTAAAGGCATGTTATGGTATTTGGTGTCGACGTCATACACTCGAAACCTGAAACAAGTTGTACAGTAAAGAGTAGACAAGTTAACTATATGACTGTATCCTTAGAATGTCTGCTTAATGTTCATTGAAAGGAAAGATGGCCACTTACACCAACGGTTGAACAATCTCAAACTGATAAGCAATGGAAATTTTTGTTATCCAAGCAGGATCCAGTGAATTCATTATTACTTCTGTACGGCCAATTTCCTCAAGATTCCCATCATTTTTCTTTGCATAAACTACTGCCATTGGGTCACTCTACAATAGAACCGTGAAAACAGAACTATTGTTACAACCCAATGGAACATAAAATCTCAGCATAAAGTATAAACAGAAGTTGACACAAACGTATACCTTTGAAAACACATCCATATTACGTAACTGCTTGGCAGACAATGATAACTGCAAAACAAGTTTGTACAAGATCAATGTTGGTACTTACAAAATAACAAAGCCAAATAAAATAAATTTTAAAGCAGACACAAAGTTGCAAGCAGCTACCAGGACAACTAAGCCTGATGACATATTTTATAGGGTATGCTATTTCATATAGGTAACATAATCCCAGTTGATTTGTACAAAACTTTCAGTTGACTTGGTAAAAAATTGTCGTATGTTAGTCATAAGAAAAAGAAATTAAGGAACAAAAGGATCGAAAGTAAATTAAGATGGTCCGCCACACAACCTCGTTAAGCCACCAAAAGCAGGACCAAAGACAAAAAATATGTAATCCTCAAAGATATGCCTCTTGACAAGACCATCTGCGAGAACGATTTTCCGCATAAAGGTCTCACCATTGTTTATGTGTAATGTTCCTAAGTCCCCACCAGCACTATGTCGATTTTGTGATACTTAATTCCTAGAATAATATCATGCTTAGCCTGCTGTTGCACAATCATTATTCACTAAATAAATAAATGGGTTAGCCCATGCTCCCCAAATTTCAAAACCCCTTAATTTCAAGATAGGTTGGTATTATACTGCCAAGTTGTAGCTACAGTGTTCTATTCCTAAAGGCCAAACTTAATCACATTCACTATCTTACCTCCTCTACAAATGCCTCCTGATCATAAAAATGGCTAGGTAGGTTTCCATTGACAACCCACTAGGCCGTTTACATATAATATAATACCCAGCCACTGTTCAATAAATTTCAGTCAAACACCAAATCAACACAACAACAAGAAGATTATACAATCTTTCCGTCTTTCTTTCAAATTTTCATTTATTTTCCCCATCTTTTATTTTATCATCTAATAGTATGATTTTCTGACAACCCAAAAAAACCCTAATATGAAGAATATTTCAGAATCTTATCCAAAACACCACAAGTCAAGGAAGACTCCGACATTATATAAATATAGACCCAAAGACTTGACAAAGAAAGAGACAGACATTGAGAATCTAATACTAGTGTACAAAATTACCTCAAGTAGAGTAAAAAGACCTTGACAGCCATGAGATCTGTAAAAGTGGTCAATGGCATCATTAGTTGTTGTTGTTGTGAGAGTAGAAGTAGGTCCTTCTTTTGTACCTCCAATTGCTTGTTGCCCTCCTCGAATATCCGATAAACACCCGCCCATTATAACAAGAGAAGAACTTGAACTCTTGGTTGAATTGGGGAAAAACTGAAAAAACTTTTTTTTTTGAAAGAAAAAAAATGCAACAACTTCGCTGTGGGAAGAAGACAATGAAGGTAGGAGGACTGAGGACTAGGTGTTTGTTTGTGTGTGAAAAGGGTCTTTATTTACTAACTTATTTCCTAATTTGTATTAGGGGAAAATAGGGCGAGAACTCAAGAAATTCCACGGTTACTAAATGGGGTAAAAACCGAGTGTGTTTTTTTTTAAATCAAGAAACCAAATTTATATCGATAACAAGTGTAACACATTACCCTGGTTATACATTGGGTTGAATATTTTTTTTTTATAAAGAATTTGATGTTGATAAGTTTCTAACTCAGATTATTAGTATTATCACTAAACAATTTTATCACTATAATACTACAGTATCATCGACTCTTGCATTGAATTTAAAAGGGTCAGGTGGTTCCAAGATTAAAGAGTAAAAGAGCTAGGCTATTTTCGTATCAAATATATTTACATGATGACAAATAGAGTTGCTGATTACTTTGCCGACTTACATCAAACTCCTAGTGATTACACCGAGCTCACTTGTTGAAGATATGAAGAAAATTATCTTTGGTGATCGATAAACTAAGAAAAATATACAGAAGATGTGATGATATATAGATTTTTGTTTTCATTTTTATGCAATGTTTTTTCGGGTTCTGTTTCGTTAGGCTATTTATCCTTTTATTTATCTTGTTCTGGGATTTGGTTCTTTTATAGTGTAGCGCACAACGAGTTGGAAGGTTTTTTAGTTTCAGCGTCATTGTTGTTTTGGATTTAAAAACAAAAAGTTTACTTTATTTTTAAGCATTATTATATAGTGGTCTTTCTGTGAAACTTACTCAAAATTTACCTTGCCTTATAAGACTAGGTCCAAATAGGACTTGTCTTCTAATAAATCTACACACTTCATTATTATTAATATTACTAATAAAGTATATACTTGGTCGTCGTCCTCATTTTTAAGTAATAGCTCGTCCATACGATTGATTACCAAACCCACCCATTTGGGTCAGTCATACCAAAGTTAATCCAGGTCTTCGTCAACACAATAGTGTTTGCCTGACTCTATGTCTATTGTCTAGTCTTGTTAACACATATGGCTGATGTGAGTATCAAAAAGTTGCTTGACACGTGGCAGCAATATCAGTGGAGTACAAGATGTCCCGATGCATGATCGAAATGTTGTTGGATCGTACCAAGGATCGTACCAGGGATCGAACCAGAGATCGAAACATGGATCGAACCAGTCCCGTAGGATAAGAAGATTAGATCGACAAGTGGACGGATAGGGAGAAGCCACATGGAAATATCTGGAAGAGATTGGATCGACACGTGGAACGATTAGAGGACGCCACGTAATAGAGTTGGGTGACTCATCGATCCAAGTTGGATGACTCATCGACCCAACTCCTTTTCGTTTAAAAGGAAAAGAAGAAGAACAGGAAAGGGATCGGACTTTTCTCTGGAAGAGAAGAGGGGAAGCTACTGTAAACAGAGTAGAGCTCCAATGGAGCATTCAATTTTTGTAACCAGAAACATCAATAAAATCTTCTCAATTTCACTACCCGTGGACGTAGGCCATTCATGGCTGAACCACGTTAAATCTGTGTTGAACTTCTTCTCTCTTTTCTGTAAATTTTGGGTTTGATCTTTGATGATTAATGGTTGTTTTGGGTTGATTCGATTTTTTAATGGTTGTTTTGGGTTGATTCGATTTTCTGCCCAAACAATTTGGCGCTAGAAACAGGGACTGTCTAATGGATTTATCCAACCTAATACACAAAAATTGGAGAATTGAAGATTTAGGGATTTTTGAGT
>JAJJMC010025361.1:3488408-3531276 GCA_023531435.1 Papaver californicum | reverse complement strand
GTGGACGTAGGCCATTCATGGCTGAACCACGTTAAATCTGTGTTGAATTTCTTCTCTTTTTTCTGTAAATTTTGGGTTTGATCTTTGATGATTAATGGTTGTTTTGGGTTGATTCGATTTTTTAATGGTTGTTTTGGGTTGATTCGATTTTCTGCCCAAACAGCTGACATTCCAATACTGACATCATTTTGAGTTTCAGTTATTTCTAACATTCCTGACTGACTTTACAGAAAAAGATCTCTCGTGGGGATTATTAGGCCATAAAAAAGATCCTTGTTTGCCAAATAAAAACAATTGTTCATGGGATGCATCATTTGCTAATAAGGAGCAACAGTACTATATTGCTAAAACACCATGTAGGTTCTAATAGTGAACCCGGACTTAGAAGAAAAAAGAAAGAAAAGAGATAGCAATAATCACTAAAAGCGATCCAGCAGGGCATTGACATATACAGAGGGTATTAAGTTCATCGATAAAAGGCAGTATTACGTAGAAACTCGTGACAACGGTTAGTTGATCTAACGGCTCCAAAATCATCATTTATATATACGAATGTTAAAATTTTTATTATATCAAATTTGTTAATAACTCTTAATGTTACTATACAAGTCGGTGAACCCAAAATTATATCAAGTGTAACAAGATATCTCCTAGACACTAATACAAACACCTTGTGACCAAACTAGCTAGAACATACAGTTAGAAACCTACAAAACTTGTGATCTCTTCTAATATTTTGACATAGATTCAAAGATATTACTATTCCACAATAATAATGAAACAAATAACCTTTTGTTTAATTAAGAAAATTATCATAATTTGTGTCTAGAACTAATTGTACATCATTTCTAAACTTAAACCTTGTCACAACAGGAGCAAAGAAATCTAAAAGAAGATGTACCTTGACGATTAAAATCGGTAACTAAATGATGTGGTTGAGCGTATTGAGGTGAGTAATCTCTTTACTTAAGACATTTGATGCGTTGTATAATGTTTTGTTACAGGTAAATAACATATATCTCTATCATTCAACAATACCTCGATATTATTCGCAGCACTTTGATTCACACCGAACAACAAACTCGAAGTTTGTACCACAAAACTCTTTTACAGACTCTAAAATAGAATGTATTCAACGAAATTGTCAACCGGATATAAAAATTTTCGATATTAAAATGGGAGAAGAGAATTGAGTTTTATGTTAAATGAAACAACGCAACGGTTGCAATCCTTTTGATCCTGACCATTGGATGACTTCTATTCAAAATAAGATTGCAACTGTTCATTTTTTAGTTGTTAAACCAACCTGTTTTATAAGGTTGTAATTGTTCGTTAATTTGGGTATCCATCCATTTTGTTTCACCAACTAAATCCCTGTGTTTAGTTAACTCAATTTTAATTCACTTTAGAAATAGATTTGAGTGGCCAACTCAAGATCATATTTCCTATAATCCCCCACATGAATGAAATTGTAAAAGATGCAAAATAATTCCCTAAACTCCAATACAGACACTAGAGAGTTGTGCGTGGAACGTCACTACATCAGGAGAGATAACTATTGGCTTTGAATCTTCCTTAGTGAACATCTATCAGGTTTACTAGTTGCTCAGTGAATGCGATGTCTTGAAAAGCTCAACTTTAAAATGTAAGTGATGTAATAAATGTCACATAGTTTATTTCCTTAAAAATTTCGGTTCTCGATTGTATTCTTTTCGGCCCTGAATGATACTGGTTTTTCATGAGTGCTCTAGAGTAACTTAGCCTTATAGTTATCATAGAAGCATCCACACTTCTCACTCATATAGGTTATCTTCTATTTGAAAGTATCATGTCATACTTTTCTTAGTTAGACTAAGCTGTAGGAATCATTAAGAAAAATTCAACCTCTCACTTGACAGGCAACAGTGCTTCATCATAGAAATGGGAAAGAGAGTAATCTCTCAGTTTTTACGTTGAGTATAAATTTACAACTTGGTTGTCCCTTTTGAACCTAGATTACCATGGGATTTCCAATCGCTAGGTTGGGTTTCCGCTGTAAAACTACTTTTTATTTGTAGGAAATAATCGCATTCCCCTCGATGATGCAATTACTATCTCTCTAGGTAACCCTTTTGTAAACGGATCCGCTAGGTTATCCTTGGACCTTATATACTCCACAGATATAATTCTGCGAGAGAGTAATTGCCTAATGGCTTCATGTCTTCGTCTTATGTGTTTAGACTTACCATTGTACATCTTACTATGTGCCTTTACAATACCTGTTGTGTTATCACAATTAATGGTTATTGCAGGCACTGGCTTGGGCCATACTGGTATATCCTCTAGGAAATTTCGAAGCCATTCTGCTTCCTATGTCGCTTTATCTAAAGCGATGAACTCAGCCTTCATTATTGATCTTGATATCAACATTTGTCTGGATGCTTTCCATGATATCGCAGCCCCACCCATGGTAAATACATAGCCACTTGTAGCTTTATTATCATCTGAGTCTGAGATCCAGTTAGCATCAGCATATCCCTCCAAAACAGCTAGATAGGATGTATAATGTAATCCATAACCCTTTGTCTTTTTCAAATATCTCAAGACTCTTACTATGGCTTGCCAGTGAGTGTTATTAGGATTACTTATAAATCTACTCAATTTAATCACTGCACATGCTATGTCTGGTCTAGTACAACTCATTAGATACATTAGACTACCAATGACTCGTGAGTACTTTAATTGATTAACAACATGTCCTTCATTTCTTAATATACGAGCAGTCATATCTAAGGGCGTACTAGACTCTTTGTCATCATTCTTATTAAAATTTTCCTCAACATAATGTTATTGAGATAATTTTATTCCCTCCGAAGTTCTAGAAATTTTAATTCCAAAAATGACGTCCGCTTTGCCTAAATCTTTCATATCGAAATGTCTAGACAACATCTTCTTTGTAGACTTTATAATTTCTGAATTATTTCCCATAATCATCATGTCGTCTACATGTAGGCATATAATTACAAACCATGTAGGCAGGGACGGAAGAAGGGGTGGCTGAGTAGTGCTGCACCCCCCCTAAAAAAATAAATTAAAAAGTTGTTTTGTCCAAGTAATTTTCAGCATTTGTGAAATTTATCCCAGGTATAAATATGATTTAGCTCATTACGAAGATATGAAACTAGCGCAACTATTTTTATTTATTTTTGATGTTTCTGATACTCTGGTTTTACGTGGAAGTGATTCAAAGAGATTGTAACTCGGTCCCATATGGATTAATCCTTGATAAGTGTCATCTCAGCCGTTCAAATACTAAAGTAAAGAACACAAAGTTATGCTTTTTCTTAAAATCAGTTATTAAATGGGTCTCACCTGGTATGTGTCAGTTAGATAAACCGTGTGTCAATTCTTGTTTTACTCCTTTTGGTTTTTATTGTATATTAACTAACAAAGGGTGTGAAGATTAACATAGCGACTCCAATTTCCTCATGTCTACTTAATTAGTTTTCCTTAGTCCAAAATTGCCAACAATAGTTCAGTACACCACTTAATTAGATTATCACTGCTTAGTTGGTTAGTTTTTTGTTTTTCTCCCTCCGTAAACACAAATATATTGAAAAAGATTATAAGGCGTAAGAGCAAAGCAACATTCTAGAAGGAAAAAAAAAAGGGTTGTGTGACGGCAAAAACGACAACCACCTCCGAAAAATTGTGCTCAAGGGAAAACTCTCAAGCTGAAACCTAATATGCAGAAAAGAAAAGGCAGCATGTTGCGTCACACACTATAGCCGCATTTGTGATTATTGCAATTGAGAAAATAAAATAGAATCTTGGTTCCGTCATTGCATGCAGGTGTTGTTTTAGTGTAGACACATTTGTCACACTTATTGATTTTAAACTCATTTGATAATAATATATTATCAAACTTTATATGCCATTTTTTTGGTCCTTGCTTTGACCCGTAAAGCGATTTCACCAACTTACAAATTTCTTTTCCTTTCCGGGTACCACAAACCCTTCAGGTTGTTCCATATAGATTTCTTCTTCTTAATTTTCATTTAAGAAAGCAGTTTTAACATTCATTTGATGTAGATCCAGATTATACAATGCCGCAATTACAATAAGCAATCTTATGGATGTAATCCTTGTAACGGGGGAATATGTGTCAAAGTAATCTAAACCTTGTTTTTGTCTAAATCCCTTGACAACTAGTCTTGCTTTATATTTATCTATCGTTCCATCATTATTCAATTTTCATTTGAAAACCCATCTGTTACCTAAAGGTTTGCAACCTGGCAGGGTACTATCTCCCACGTGTGGTTATACATGATGGAATTGATTTCACTATCCGTGGCTTCTTTCCAGTATGAAGCTCTTGGCGTCATAGCCATAGCTTGCTTAATTGTTTGAGGTTCATCTTCTAACATACAAGCTGCAAAATCTTCACCATAAGACTTAGAAATTCTGCCTCTTTTGCTTTTGCGAGGTTCTTTAACAATTTCTTTCTCTTGTTGCTCGGGTAATTGTGAAGCACTTGTATTTTCATCTTCACTAACAATTTTTATTTTGAGAGGATTGTTAGTTTCTGGTTTCCATGGAAACACATTTTCAAAGAATACTGCATTCCTTGACTCTAGAATGGTGTTTACATATTGTTTATGGGGAAAAACGAATTGAAGGCTATTTTGGGAAAAAATGGGTGAGCATGTGACAATTCGTCAATCCTTAAAGCATTTGTGTTGTTGAAGCACTTTGTTTAGATTTAAGAGATCAATCTGTACAATCCTAGCCTAAACCAAGCAATGGCCGTTCCAGTCTTGCTTCAGTCACAAAATGAGAAGGAGGTCAGAGTATCAGACTCTGTAGGATATAGTTGGTGTGAATAGCTATGAACAAGTCTTCTGAGAAGAAGGTTGAATGATCAAGTTTAATTAACTTGAATTGCTCTATTTTAGAGTAAACTTGTTGTCGTGTTTCAGACTTGAAACTTGTTCTATTGTCGTGTGTTAAGAACTTGTCCCCCTTGTTTAATAGATTGGACATCTATTTATATCATATCTATTGTAACCACTTGACCTATTTTCTAAAAGAAACTGTCAACGATTGAGTAATAATGAAATGGTGAAAGTGGATAAGGTGTTGACAACTGCTTTCCACTTCAATTGCGGTTGAATAGTTGGCTACTCAACTCACTACTCCTCTACTCAACTGCTATCGATCTTTCCAGAACTTCTCTTTAGTGGGTGTGAACTGCTAAACCACATATTTTAGACCGCCAGACCAAAACCCTAATTAATATCCCTCATTTGTGGCATTTGATATCTCGTGTATTATTGTAGTATTAAGTACTACTGAAGTTAAGTCGATCGGGACCTGCTCAATGGGTCTCTTGACTGAAGACTTGTCCTGCTTGACTAGCTAATGAGTCTAGCAGACTAAAAAAAATGTGTCTTTCTTGACTAGATGATGAGTCTAGCAGAATAGAATAAAATAAATGTGTATTTATCTTCGAATATGGAATAATATATCAATTTTGCGCTGATAAGAGTATGCAGCTGAGCATGAAAATTATAGTGAAGCCTCACACAAAATATATGTGAGAGGCCTAGTATAGATTTAGGATTTTGAGATTTGTGGAAACCCTAAAATATTTAAACCAGAGTATTCACGTGAATATAAGAGAATGCCATTTTGTTCTCACATGAAAAATAGAAGAGAAGATGACCAGCTTGTCTTCACGTGAAAATAGAAGAGGGGGGACGTCAATTCGTCCTCTTGTTAAATATAGGAAGAGGGACATCAAACTTTACTTCACGTGAAATAGAAGAAGAACGCCGAGTTTGCTTTCATGTGAAAATAAAAGTTTGACGTCAAGCTTGGTTTTCACGTGAAAATAAAAGAAGAATGTCAAACTTTTAGGTCTTGAAGCAAGAGTCTCATATTTTTGTAAGAAGCAGGACAATCATGTTTTATCCTTTGTACTCAGCCTCACACGTTGAGGATAAACGAGTAAATTTGTCAACTTTCAACAAGAAATACAAGTTGTGTGGAAATAGTCATGCATGCTTAGTTGATTGACTAGCATACATATTGGAAGCAAGAGAGGTATAGGTGTCTCCTTCTCTTTAAAAATTAGGGTTTGAAAAAGTTTGGCCAGAAGGCTAGAAATCCATATTTTACTTTTGTGCTCACCCTCACATATTGAGGGCAAAAGAGAAAAATTCAGAATTTTTAGAGAGGATCATGATGTTCATGCTCGATTTTGAGTAGGCGTGCAACTCTTATGTCAAGATGTAGGACGCGTGAGCAAGAGAGCTAGACGCACGAAAAAAATTAGGGTTTGAGATTTTTATCACACTTTTGCAATACTTATAAGTGTTGCAAAACCGTTTTCAAACCCTAATTAATTTAAAAAGATACTTTCTGTTACGCTTTTGCAACGCTAAAAGTGTTACTAATTCATCTTCAAATCCTATTTAGGGTTTCGAATACTTTTGGTTATGTATTTACAACGTTTACAAATGTTACGATTTTTATTTTCAAATCCCTATTAGGGTTTGGGAATTTTGAAACGCTTCTGACACGTTTATAAGTGTTGCGAAGCGCTTTAAAACCCTTTTCGTTTTGCATTGGTTGTCTCTTTAAGCAAACGATCAATGCAACTAGGTATTATTTTTAGCTAGTAGAAGCTATAAAGTCATATTTTATTTAATTTAAGCACAACTATGGTACTTTAATTAATTAATTAAATAAATATTATTTTAATAGGTTAATATTGCTTAATTTGAACATAAATATTAACGTAAGTAATTTTGGGGATTCAACTGTGGAATATAACACCCGAAAATAATATTCAAATTGCTCTATACTAGTGTGGAATACATCTAGGAGCCTAAGAGGTTTTATCTGAATATTGATTAAATTTATCAATTTAATCATATATGTTGGACTCAAATTTCTCTATACTAGTGTGCAAGACATCTAGGAGCCTAAGAGATTTTATATAAAATCATAGAATATCTGGGAAACTTATTGTGTGCGCCATTTTTGTTCTGATTTTTTTGTGTAATGATGAATATTGATTAAATTCATCACTTTGAGAATATATGTTGGCCAGACATACAGAGAGAGGGATATGCACCTGAGAGAGAGTATGAATAAGCTTTTTTTTTCATAATTTAAAAGTCTGGTATTTCTCAGACCAGGATATTTAGAGGTGATTTACTATTTTATCCTTGTCAAAAATCCACCATCTACACATATATATCTTTAATTTCTGATTTATGAACCAGAAATCTATAAGCACTATTATTCTCAGCATACCCTATGAAAATACAATCCATTTGTTTTGGTCCTATCTTGACCCTTTTAGGAAGCGGTAGTGCTACTTTTGCTAAGCACCCACACACTTTGATGAAATTATATGAAGGTATCCTACCTTTCCATAATTCATACAGGGTTTAAGACTTTTTCTTTTGGGGTACCTTATTTAAAAGGTAGTTTGATGTAAGTACAACCTCCCACACAAGTTATCGGGTGCTACAAAATTTATTAAAAGGGATAAAGTACGGTTCTTGCGTTCAGCAATACCGTTAGACTGTGGCGAATAAAGAGGTATTACTTGATGAATGATACCATTTTGTGCATAAATCTCCTCTAATGCAGATTTATACTCAGTACCTCTATCGCTTTTCAGAATTTTTATATTTCTATTTAGTTGATTCTCAACTTCATTATTATAAAGTTGGAATTTATCAACAGCTTCATTTTTCCTTCTTAACAAGTAAACACGACAATACCTTGTATTGTCATCTATAAATGTGACAAAGTAGTTTTTGCCACCCTGGGTTTGTACCATCTTTAAATCACAAAAATCAGTATGAATTAAATCCAATGGTTCTGTATCCCTTTCAACCGCATGAAAAGAAGATTTGGTGAATTTAGACTCAACACAGACTTCACACCTTTTAGTTGAATCTATGTCGAATTTGGGGCAACAACTCCATGTTCATTAATTTATTTAATGAACCATAATTAACGACATGACCCGATCTCCCATGCCAAATAGAGCACGACTCAACGGTGTAATCCGAAGGGGCAACCTCGTTTATTTTAGGCATAACAGCTCTTACAGAGTTATTTTTACTTTTGTACGACATCACTCAAAACTATGTAACACCGTTGGTAACTTAGTTCTTGTAATTCTACAATTATATTCGCTACTAAGCCCACTGTATAATATTAAATACTCCCAAATTCCAAATTTCTAAATTATTCAAACCAAAAAAATGTCAATTTAGTAATTTAACAAAGTGGGATTGAACGATCTTCTTATACAAGAAGAACATAGAACCTGAACAACTGTCCTAATCCAAGAATTAGGATTCTGTGAGTTATGTTCTTCTTAGTATATTACCAATTTAATATTTCAAGAAAGGTATAATACCCGTTGTACAATAAATTAACTATTAAAGCATCAAATGCAACGTACAATACTTGTTGGAAATTAAAGCCTCAAATACTAACGCAATGTAGAACTAACAAATGCTAACACAATGTAGAACTATTACTTATGCAGTACAAGAAAAGAATTAATTTTATGGATTAATACCACTATTGTGTAATATATCAACCAAAATTATATAGATGAAGTAAATTCAAATATCTTAAGATTGTTATACTTTTTATTATATCAGTTTTGTTAATAACTCTTAATGTTACTACACAAGTCGATCGGTGAACCCAAAATTATATCAAGTGTAACAAGATATCTCCTAGGCACTAACAAAAACACCTTGTGTCCAAAGTAGCCAAAACATACAGTTAGAAACCCACATAACTTGTGATCTCTTCTAATATTTTCACACAGATTCAAAGCAATTACTATTCCACAATAATAATGAAACAAACAACCTTTTGTTTAATTAAGACAATCATCGTGTAATTTGTGTCTAGAACTAATTGTACACCATTTATAAACTAAAACCTTGTCACAACAGGAGCAAAAAAGTCTAAAAGAAGAAGATGTACCTTGACAGTGAAAATCATTAACCAAACGATGTGATTGAGCATATTGAGGCGAGTAATCTCTTTACTTAAGACATTTGATGTGATGTATATAATGTTGTTACAGGTAAATGACATATATCTCCAGCATTCAATAATACCTCGATGTTATTCGCAACACTTTGATTAACACCGAACAACGAACTCGAGATTTGTACTACAAAACTCTTTTACAGACTCTAAAATAAAATGTATTAAAGAAATTGTCAACCGAACAGAAATTTTTTCTATATTAAAATAGGAGAAGAAAATTGAGTTTTATGTTAAATGAAACAATATAACAGTTGAAATCCTTTTGATCCTGACCATTGGATGACTTCTATTCAAATTAAGATTACAAATGTTCATTTGGTTAGTTGTTAAACCAACCTGTTTTGTAAGGTTGCAACTGTTCGTTAATTTGACTAGCCATCCATTTTGTTTCACCAACTAAATCCCTGTGTTTAGTTAACTCAATTTTAATTCACTTTAGAAATAGATTTGAGTGGCCAACTCAAGATCATATTTCTTACAACGACTCTTTCCCATTTCAAAATCATATTTTCTGTAGTCATAAATTCCAACATATATCTTCTAATTTAACCTAATTTTTACTAATCTCATTCTAATATCACGAAAAATGGCTCAACCCGGAGTTCAGGTAGATAACACAACTCTTGCAATGGATTTTTTTTTGCTAGTGTTCAGGTAGGAGTGGGTTTTGCTAAGACGATTCTGGATCGAGTATGGGTGATGATAATGAAGAAGGTTTTTAACAATGTGCAGAGATTCCAAAAGTCCCTGAATTTTTTTCTCATTGCAAATTTGTGGGACGTTTGGTTTTTGAATGTAGACCAACACTAAAGAAGTGTCTAAAGACAATGAGGATACTATAATTGCATCAAATGAGATTATTAAAAAAAATAGAATTAAGATGGTATTAAGATGGATATAGTTATAAAAGTTCAACTGGTTATGGAAGGTGCAAGCACCTCATCTACTGATCCTTCCAATCCCCCTGGCTTTGAAACCCACAATAGATTTCATGGATTCGAAGAAAAAAAGGAGGTAACCACTACTCAGTTAGTTTTGGAAGATTCAGAGATAAACATCACAAAGCCGTCATTGTCCGAGCCAATTTTAGGATCTAGTTAGAAATTTAATTTTTAAAATCCAAAATAACCAGTATATTCCCGAATGGTACTATGAGTACAAAAAATAATTTTTTTTCCCTAAAATCTAAAGTTCATAACAAGGTCTCGGAAAATAAACACGTGGAGTTCGGCTCTGTATGGGGCTTAGACATTCCCCCTTTAAAGATTTATCGTGAATAAATGTTTAGCGATCTCGTGAAAAATCATGAGGTTTAATTATAGGGGATGTTGATGACTAACAAGTCTACTAATTGATAGTAGGTAGTGTCCTTTATTTTGTTTGCAAGTTGCATTTTGATTTTCACACACAAGTTATGTCTTCTACTGTTGATGTTGGAAACAATTGATATAATTCCTGCAAAATAAACAAACACAAGTACACAACCAAAATAAAATCTATGAAGGCTGAGTCATGGACAAGGTCGTTTTCTTTAAGACGATTTCGTGCGACTGGCCTAATTGTGCAAGTAGTTCTTCAAGTTGCAGTATCATCCCCAAGATAAAACAATCGATTTCACAAAGATAAACTTATAACTTGTGTAAGGTTGTTAACAAACTGAAATTTATTGAAGGTTACACTTGTATGATTAATAATATCTTTGTTCGATAGTGGATAATAATCCTTGATCAATTTCGTCGCATAATTTGATAACAAACTACAAAATTTTCAGAACTTCTACATCACAATAATCTTAGTTAAGAACACTCTAGTAACAAATTTTTCTTAAAACCTCCATTGGGATCGAACCTTCTTATCCTTGTACTACTTGCTAGTGTAAGAGAAATAGAGAAATATTATTTGTGAATTTGACACCTCAACATTGGTGTCGGTGATGGCTGGAGAGAGAAAAAACACAGAAATCTTTCAGATGTGAAACTAATGATAACTCGACTAATTTAGAGAGGACATTTATGAGATTATGAATGAAATTAGTTTATTCTAGAAGTTAATCAATTTCAAATATATCCCTAGAGGATATTTGTGAAGGTCATCCAAAAGAGGGGTATTCGTTCAATTTCCACTTTTATCAACTCCAATGGAAATTTGGAAACGGCATTCCTTTTAGCACCCCCAAATCTACTAACGATACCCCCTTTAACTATAAATACTAATTAAAAGTCGGTTATATTAAAATTATTTTTTCTAGTATTCTTTTATACACATACCTCTCCTTAAAAAAAGAAAAGTTAATTATATATATTTTATTTAAAAAAAACTGCAAACAAATTTTTTTTAAATAACAAAATAATAAAGATCTCTCATATATTTTTTATAAAAGAAAATTAAGGTTTTAATCTCCATCAAATAAAAAAAAAATTATTTTTATTTTATTGGATTGAATCAAGGATTTTAACAAATAAGTTTTATTTTCGATTTTAAGAGTAAGGCAAATTAACCCAAATCTTCAAAAATGGAACAATTTTGGCACAAATTAAAAACCCTTAGTTATATAAATTATTAGATTAACAAACCGATCAAAAATATTTAAGATCATCAATCAGAAATTGAAAATAAATCTAAACACTAAAAGACTTAGACAAATAAAGCTCTCACGTTGAACGATGATGAAACTCTCGTTTCCTATTGGTCGAAATAGACCTTTTTTGATACGGTAATTTGGATGAGGATACTTGACAAAGTGTGATTGGTAAATATTTTGGGATAAAACAAACCTACTCTCCTATTGGCTATTATGTTTAAAAATTATTATACTTTTTTTACACTCCATACTTAATTATACCGGGTCAACGTCATCTATAGTGGACGGACAACACCTCGATTCGACGATCTATGTTTAATCGTTTTTAATAAACGACTATGATAAATTATATATTTAAAAAAATATTGGACCATGATACTTCAATTGGCTAATAAATTAGGTTTTAGCTCATGGGTTTTGGATGGACAGTTGATTTAGGATTCATACAGGTTATTCGATAAATCTTCAGCAATACACATACATACTACTTACATAGAGTGTTGCCCTATACATACACCACCAGACTGAGTAGCTTTAACGATGTCTCCTTTATATAATAAGCATAAGTCCTCCCTTTAGGATAAATTTAAACATGGTTTGAAACTTTGAATAGATACCAGATTTGTACCCATGTTATGTACCGGTCATATTTAATTCCTCATAACAGTTATCTTCCGATTAAGTTTTTTTTCTTTTAATAAAATTGACATGTAGCTTTGCTACACACCCGGTTCAATGAAATTTTTTGATTTGGTGTGGCAGGACGAATATTAAACCTTGATTGTAAATCAATCAATAATCTTGTGGTAGCACTGTTGTAATCTAACTTCTGGAATAATATTTTCACCAAAAATCTAGATGTAAACTATACTTAACTGACTCAAAGAGTTGCATGATGAAATGGACCTCAAATTGGTTTGCTAATTATTATGTGCTTATATTGGTGGGTTGTACCATTGACAGACAAAGTATGCACGCATGACGGAGATGAAATTGTAAAGTTGTGGTGCACGAAACAGAAAGAAAACAATACTCCATAGGAATGCCAAACTGTAGAATAACAACAAAGAAAGGACTGTTTATCATGTAGGCAAATTAATTAACTGCTCAATCTGTAGACCAGATGCCCAACTGCTTATCATGTAGGCAAATTAATGTTCAATTCTTGACTACTGAAATTAGATAGATGAAGAAAAAGTGTTATGACAACAAAGTCATCCTTACTTTATACATGAATTGCCTTGCTGTTTGTTGAATAATTACAATTTGAGATTATTGGTGAACCATTTGTTAATGATATTTTATTACAATCTCTTTTTGGAAGGTCTCAGCTTCGTATTCCACTGCTTTTCAAGGTTGCATCTGGATTAGGAGAACTTCATTACTGTGAGAATTATTGAGACAACAAACAATTTAACCCTTTGACCCAACTCAATTTTCAGATTGGTCCTCTCAGATGTTTGCCTGGTGGCTTGTGTCTTTCAAGATCTATTGGAGATATGGACGTTGGTGAATTCATCGTTCATATTCCGTATGTAAAGAAGGTGAAGGTCGCAACGCCTCTGTTACCGTCGTTATATTTATGTCTTTACTCTTAAGAATGTGTTTAATCACTACAAGTTGGTAGTTAACCCTGCTTTCATCATCATTACAGTAACTGTAATTTTTTGTTTGCTTTAGCTTTCTTATGCTGGAGGGGACTTATCATATCAAGTGATGGTGTTTGGGATGCTTTATCCTCCGAAACTGCACTGAAGGGGGATGCCTCCAGATGCTGCAGCTGAGCAAATTTTCAAGGTACCAAATCTATATAGATCACTTTCGTTTTTTTGCTGATGTTTCTCTTGATTGTATCAACAATTGTCCCTTGTTATTAAATTGGCAGGAATCTTTACATTCAAAGGGGCTTCAAGATGATACACCATGTATTTGTTAGGATACTAATATTGGTTTCCTTATTTTATGTTTCTGTTAGCTTACATATATATATATTTCTGTTATTTCTTTAGTAGGAGCTGTTGCCTTATTTATATTCTGGTAAGGTTAGAAATAGTTTAGCTATATATACTTTCATGTAGAACTCTTTCAAGGCAATGAATATTATTAAGTTTTCTTAATCTCTGGTGGCTAATCCCCAATTCAAAGGATTTAGGTGGTTGATCTCCAATCAATTGATCACAGTTAGTATTAAGGTTCTATCATTTAGTGTTGGACCCTATATATCATCTGGATCAGAGCGGGTTAGGTCTTAATCCATATTTATTAGCAAAAAAAATTCTGTTTTTCTTCTTACTCTTTGATTCTAAGAATGACGGTTCACGAATTAAGTCAACATGTTCAAGTGTTAACTGCAAAATTAGATGCAGTAATCTCCAACATGAAGCAAGATCGAATAAATTCTGATACAAAATTTGAAACCATATTGAGACAGTTAAAAGAATCCAACACGCAGGATATTACTACTCTTCCAACAAGTATTTCGGAAAGTATTACCAGTCTTGAAAATATTCTTCGTCTACCTCCTGACAATACTAGAGGTGTTAATGGAATTGTCTTAAATAATGGTGGTGCTACTGGAGTTGGTTTAATCATTTGAGATGGAACAATCAACTTCAAATTCCCTACTTTTGACGGAAATGACCCTGAAGGCTGGATTTTTCAGGCTGAACTGCAGTCTTCATTGTGTATCAGATGCTCAAAAGATACCACTGGCTGTTATTCACTTCAAAGGAGATGCAAATTCCTGGTATCAATGGATCAAAGACTCTCTTGAAGAACCAACATGGGAACAATTCTCTTGTAAACTTACTTCTCAATTCGGGTCTCGCAAGCATATCGATCCCTGCAACGCTTTATCCAAATTATCGCAGAAAGGTAACGTTCGCGAACTCATTACTGAATTTGAAAAATTACTGAATTACGTGCGTGGTATACCCGAGGAACATCTGGTTAGTATATTTATTTCTGCCCTTCGCGCCGATATTCGTACTGGTGTTCGTTTATTTTTACCAAAGACTCTTTCTGAGGCATTTGACATGGCTTTACGACAAGAGGATGCTATTACTTCTACTAAAGCTTATTCTATAGGAAAGTCATGGGTTCGTTCTGCTCAACCAAAATCGTTAGGAACTGTAACCCCTGTAAACTCTCAAAAAATAGCTTACCTCCGGGAGTTAAGCGTTTATCATGGATGGAACAAAAGGAACGACGTGAAAAAGGCCTTTGTTTTAACTGTGATGAGTTGTATAAGCCTGGCCATCTTTGTGTGAAATCTCGTTTAATTGTACTTGGAAGGTGCTTCCGGCGTTACTATAACCGAACTTGATTCAGATTCTAGTGGTGAAAATGATACAACAGTCGTGACTGAAGATAATAATGATGCTGCAACGAAACATGAAATTTCACTTCATGCTCTTATGGGTTCTCCGTCGGGACAATTGAGAAATATCCTAAAAACGCATGCCCATTCAAGAAAATGTTCCGTATAAAAAATGTTAAATGGTCAAATTATGCATACTTGACCTTATACATGTGTGGGCCTAAAGACGAAATTACCCTTTAGCGTCCAGATCTAATCCTAAGAGATGTAACGAAATCCAAAAATAAGGGTAATCTCGTCTTAAGACCCACACATGTATAAGGTCAAGTGTGCACAGTTTGACCATTTAACGGCATATAGATGGAAAATATAACGATAAGATATTTTTCCATAACTTTTTTTTACGGGGTATTTTCCTGACGGAGCATACATTTTTAAGATATTTTTACGATTATCCCTTCTCCATTCCCTAACACAATGCGCATTAAAGAATATGTAAAAGGAAACCAATCACAATTCTTATTGATTCAGGTTCCCCTCATAATATTTTGCACCCTACAATTGCTAAATAATGTGGTTACTCTATTCAATCTAGTGATGCAGCTATGCGAGTTATGATAGGGGATGGTGGATTTCTTCAAACTCGCGGGTGGTGTGGTAATGTATCGATTAAGCTTCAAAACTATAGTTTCTTCACAGATTTCTTCTTGTTAGCAATTAGTGGCTGTGTCAGGTTAGTAATTTTTCTTACATCGCACCCCAGGAGCCCAAGTATCATATACGGTATTAAGTGTTCATTAGTTGCAAACCTTGGGAGATATCAGTTGGGATTTCAACAAGTTACACATGAGATTTTGTATACCAGGTAACGAGTTCTTATTGGTAGGTGACAATTCACCCACTATTATAATGTTAGACAATGCTTCTATGCAACGTTTACTATGCCGTGCGCAACAAGGGATTATGTTGCAGCTATCCTCAACTCCTAATTTGGGTTCCTCCACTTTCTCAAAGGTACCTTCTGAAGTTGCGGATTTACTCTTACAATTTTCTGATGTATTTGGTACTCCTACCTCCTTGCCACCTATGCGGTCCCATGACCATCGTATTCATTTGGTTCCGAATTCTACCCCGGTGAATGTCATACCTTATAGGTACCCACATTTTCAAAAGGAGGAAATTGAGAAGATTGTCTCAGAGTTGAAAGATGCAGGTATCATCCGTCCAAGTTCTAGTCCGTATTCTTCATCAGTTTTATTAGTACGTAAGAAAGATGGCTCTTGCCGTATGTGTGTCGATTACCGGGCACTAAACAAGCTTATGGTAAAGGACATATTTCCTATACCGGTGGTGGATGAGTTACTTGATGAGTTGCACGGTGCAACAATTTTTTCCAAATTGGATATGTGTTCGGGTTATCTCCAGATTCGTCTTCATGGTTCGGATATACATAAAACATCATTTCGGACACACGATGGCCACTACGAATTTCTGGTAATGTCATTTGGTCCCTCTAATGCTCCGGAAACTTTTCAAAGTTTAATGAATGATATATTTCGGCCTTATCTTCGCAAGTTTGTCCTTATTTTTTTTGACGACATACTAGTTTACAGTAATTCAATCTCGGAATACATTCAACATTTAACACTTTTTTTCGAGATATTATGTTCTAACCATTTGTTTTTAAAGCGGTCCAAGTGTGATTTCGCTAAGTCTACCATAGGCTATCTGGGACACATAGTTTCAGCTGATGGGGTTTCGGTCGACAATGATAAGATTTCTAGTGTTGTCAACTGGCCTATTCCTTCATCGGTTAAATCTCTTCGAGGGTCTTTGGGACTAACGGGTTATTATCGTAAGTTTGTGAAGCATTATGGGAAGTTGAGTGCTCCTCTAACTCAACTCCTGAAACAAGATTCTTTTACTTGGTCGAATACGGCTACAAAAGCTTTTAAACAACTTCAAACAGCCTTAACAACTACTCCCGTGTTGGCACTTCCATACTTTGTTATAACGAGAGATCAAACGAGAACGATAAACAGATAAAGAACACAGGGATTTAACGTGGTTCACTAACTGTTACGTTAGCTACCTCCACGGCAGAGAAATCAGAGTTTTATTGCTGAGCAGAATACCAAAGATACTTACTCTAGGTACAACGTATGCATATATATAGGGCAAAGAAATAAACCCTAATTCGACTAGAAAGCGGAAAACAATCCCAGTCATACTTACTCTGAGCGAGACCACCGCCGAGGGGCTCTGCCCCTCGGACTCCCCGTAGTATTCCGGCAAACAAATGATTCAAGGCATATCAACAAATCTCCACCTTGACTTGAATCCTCCCAGCAACAGAAACAGATGCACCATGACAGTGCCAGAACATTTCTCTGCCTCAGATGCCCCTAGACAGGGGCTCAGACTATTGACTTGTGATATTGAGCAAGTCCAAACAATGTTGGAACTTGCTCTCAGGAACTGGCTTGGTGAACATGTCAGCAGGGTTATCAGCTGTCCCTACCTTCTTCACTTCAATTCTCTTCTCATTTCTCAGAAAGTGATACCTGACATCAATGTGCTGACCATACTAACAGCAAATGCTAAGTCTGGTCGAGTGCAGACCATAGCATACATCAAACTTCCAACTGCGCTAGCATATGGAACTCGAGATATGTACTCTTTCTCCTTATAAGTCTGAACCGTGTACATTCCCAACTTGCTGTTAGATGCCATTGGAGTATCTATAGGCTTGGCTGAAGACATTCCAAATCTGCTTAAAATCTTTTTGATGTACCCTTCCTGTGATAGGAATAGCTTTCTCTTCTTCCTATCCCTATAGATTTCTACTCCCAGAATTTTCCGAGCAGCACCCAGATCTTTCATCTCAAACTCAGCACTGAGAGACCCCTTCAGCTTCTGAATGTCTGATTTATTCTGAGCAGCGATCAACATATCATCAACGTATAGAACTAGATAAATACGTGAACAATTCTACGTATCATTGTAGTACACACAACAATCATACGGACTCCTGTGATAGCCAAGATGCACCATATAACTATCAAATCGTTTATACCACTGCCTGGGGGACTGTTTTAGCCCATATAAGGACTTCTTTAGCTTGCAGACGTAATTTTCTTTACCTGGAACTTGGAATCCATCTGGCTGGCTCATGTATATTTCTTCTTCCAACTCTCCATGCAGGAAAGCTGTCTTCACATCTAGTTGCTCAAGTTCCAGATCCTGATGTGCAACTATGGCTAGTAGCACTCTGATGGAAGTGTGCCTGACCACTGGTGAGAAAATCTCGTTGTAGTCCACTCCCTCTCTCTGATTGAAACCTCTTGCAACCACTCGTGTTTTATACTTGACACCCTCTGCAGCTGACATTCCTTCCTTCTTTCTGAAAACCCACTTGCAAGTAATTACCTTTCTATCAGCAGGAAGTTTTACAAGCTCCCAAGTCCCATTTTTGATAAGAGACTCCATTTCTTCTACCATTGCGGCAAGCCATTGTGCTGACTCGTTTCCAGATACTGCAGCCTTGTAGGTGGACGGCTCGTGATCCTCCACCTCCTCGGCCACCTGCAATGCATAACCTACCAAATCGTCAAACCTGTACCTCGCTGGAGGTTTTATTCCAACCCTTCTAGGTCGGTCTGTAGCAATGCTCCGATGTTCAACTTCCTCTGGTGGTGCATTCTCAGACTCATCTGCATCTTGCTCTTCGGTAACTGATGGTGGTAGTTGGTCGTCAACCAACTTAGGTGCCTGATTCTCCTCTGGACTGAATTGCACCCCCACCTCCTTAACACCAACCTCATTTCTGGTGCATCAGTGACCTTCTCTCTGGATGTCAGCATAGAATTTTCATCAAAACTACACTTCTGCTCAGTATAATCTTATTATCAGAGGGAGAAACTCAATGCAGATCACAGATATGTGATCAGTTCAGATCAGATCGTAGAATCACTGCACATCTCGCAGCGATTCTACTCAGATAGACTACATTGTTGCTACTGAGATATATAATACACACCTATGTGTGTATATATATAGGGTCAAAACCCTAATCAGAATCCTAATCCAACTAGGTAACCTAAGACAGATCCAGTCCTAATCCGACTAGATAACCTAAAACAGTCCCAGTCCTAATCCGGTTAGGTATACCGATTCAAGTCATATCAACAAATCTCCACCTTGACTTGAATCTTCCCATCTCCTGATTCAAGACATATTCAACAAATCTCCACCTTGAGTTGAATCTTCTTAGCAACAGATGACATAATCATCCCAGAGCCAAAATCAGATGCACCTATTTCAGTGCCAAAATCAGGTCGGATGCATCTATTACAGTGCCAGAATCAGATGCACCTATTTCAGTGCCAGAATCAGATGTTTTTTCCTACTCTTGACAAGCCCAAATCAGCGTCCACATACTCTTGACAAGCCCAAATCCTATTGGCAAACTTGCCAAGACCTAACCCAAACAGGTTAATGTTGTTCCGCTCCACCAGTTCCATGGCACCAGTCATCATAGTGAACAACATCACCGATCTCTGCCATCACCGGTCACGGCTTCATCATCCGAGTTACAAAAAACACCATGAGACCACCTCCATCAGTTCACGTTAACAGCAACTTCTCAGCAATTCCATCCAACTGCCGATCACCGGACACCCATCAGCGTCACTTCTACTTCTCTGTCACGTTCTATTAGCAGAAACTATTTCTCCCGGTAAACCTATCGATCTTCAACATGGATCCGGACATCGTTCTCGGCGGAAATCGAACCTTGCTCTGATACCAATTTGTTATAACGAGAGATCAAACGAGAACGATAAACAGATAAAGAACACAGGGATTTAACGTGGTTCACTAACTGTTACGTTAGCTACCTCCACGGCAGAGAAATCAGAGTTTTATTGCTGAGCAGAATACCAAAGATACTTACTCTAGGTACAACGTATGCATATATATAGGGCAAAGAAATAAACCCTAATTCGACTAGAAAGCGGAAAACAAATGATTCAAGGCATATCAACATACTTCTCGAAAAAATTTATCTTGGAGTATGATGCTTCTGGTAACAGGTTAGGAGCTGTCTTGGTACAATCCGAAAGACCCATTTCTTATTATAGCAAGCTATTGTCTGGAAAGAATTTAAATCTTTTAATCTACGATAAAGAAATGCTTGCTATTGTGTCTGCGGTTCACAAGTGGTGACCCTATTTGCTCGGTCGATATTTTAAGGTTTACACAGATCATCGTAGTCTTAAATATTTCTTGGAACAAAGGTTGTCGTTGGTTGAACAAAAGAAATGGTTGTCCAAACTCTTGGGTTACGACTACGAGATCGTTTATCATTGTGGTACAATGAACAGGGTTGCAGATGCACTATCCCGTGTTTCTGATTCTCACCTTTTGGCTATCAGTGCTCCTGTATTTTTCGGCATCAATGAGATTATTCAAGAGTGCCATACTGTATGAATTAGGTGGTCTTATAGAAGAGTTATGTCACAATCCACTTATAAAACAAATTATTCTTATACAGTGGTGTTTTTCGTTACAAAGTGCGCATAATAGTAGCTTCTACTTCTATATGGTGTTCTAAGTTTCTTCATGAGTTTCATGCAACTCCTCTTGGTGGTCATTCTGGCTTCCTACGTACTTACAAGCGTCTTCAACAGAATTTTTATTGGAAGGGTATGAAAAGTTTGAGTTAAGGTCTATACTGCTGAATGTGATATTTGTCAACGTAATAAATCTGAAGCTCTTGCTCCGCCTGGACTTCTACAACATTTACTTATTCCTGATGATGTATGGCTTGATGTATCGATGGATTTCATTGATGGGTTGCTCTCTTCTAATCGTAAAACCTCTATTATGGTCGTTGTGGATCATCTTTCCAAGTATGCTCATTTCACTTCTCTTTCACATCCTTACACTGTTGTTAATATTGCTGCTGTCTTTGTTCGTGATATTGTCCGTCTTCATGGCATGCCTAGAACTATAGTAAGTTATAGAGATCCTATATTTTTGAGTACTTTCTGGGAAACTTATTTATCATTACAAGATAGTTATTGAAGTCCATGGGCCTAACTAACCTCGAAAACCGGCTTATAAGGTTAGGGTTTCCCAAGGCTTATAAACCCCAGGATCTTTAGTTCTCCATCCAATGTGGGACTAATCTCAACAATACTCAACCGTGTCGAAGTTCTGCATATCATCCTCAAACCGATGGGCAAACTGCGGTTCCGAATCTTACCTTGGAGTGTTATCTCCGTTGTTTTGCTAGCATGAAACCTCATGAATAGTCGAAGTGGTTGTCGTGGGCTGAATGGTGCTATAATACTACTTATCACTCTGCAATCAAGATGAATCCTTTCCAAGATTTATATAGTCGCCCCCCACCAAGAATTTTTGTTTACATACCAGGTTCTACACCTGCTCATGTTGTTGATATAAGCCTACGAGCTCGAGACCACACTCTACATGTCTTAAAAACCACCAGCAGGATGCCCAAACTAGGCTGAAAAATTATGCTGATGCTCATCGCACGGAGCGAAGTTTGGAAATAAATGATAGGGTGTTTCTTCGCTTGCAGCCGTATCGCCAAACAACAGTAGCTAATTGTTAGGATCGATGCTATAAGAAAACAACACGAAAATGAAAAAACAAAGAACACAAGATTTATTTGGTTAATCCAAATTGGGCTACGTCCAAGGAGCGGCTGCGGTTTTCACTATTATCTCAAAAAACGAGTTCCAGAGGAATACAACGATGAATAATAAAAAAATACAAACCCTAGATAGGGTATCTCTCTATATATAGAGACTACTGAAATTTGGGCCCGTCCCTTCGTTCCATAAACAAACCTCTCAAAAAGTTTCATCTAATTTCCCAACGGGCCGCCAGTCGGATGGGGTCAAATGTGAAACCGGGTCGTGCGCTACCAGGCTCCACACAAACATAACAATCTCCCACTTGGAGACTGGTCACATCACAACGCGCCCTAACTCCACTCTGAACAAACTTCAAAAAACACACCGATCACCGCAGCAACTCTCTTAACCAATCATCAAGCTCGAAGGCCCACTGAAGCTGCACAAAGCTTCAGTTTCTCGAGGGTCACTGGTTTTGTCAACATGTCTGTTGGATTCTTTGTTCCGTCAATCTTCTCAAGTGTCAACTGACCATCTTCTATCAAAGATCGAATGAAATGATATTTAATATCTACGTGCTTGGTTCTTGAATGGTATGCTGGATTCTTCGCTAAGAAAACAGCACTCTGACTATCACCGTGCAAAATTCCATTTCCTTCCTTCATACCAAATTCACCCAAGACTCGCTGTAACCATATCATCTCCTTGCTCGCCTCAGTAGTAGCAACATATTATAACTATGTAGTAGACAAGGCTACTATCTTTCTGCTCTATCTCAGGCACTTCGTTTTCCTGGTTCTGGACAACCTTCTCTTGTACACCGATTTTAGAAATCTCACCCAAATCAACATAAGTAGAATCTTTTACCTCTGGTGTCTCTGGTTCTTCAAATGCATTTGATTTTTCCTTGTACATAACCTTCTCATTGAAGATGACATTCCTGCTTCTGATAATTTTCCAATTTTTTGCATCCCAAAATCTATAACCAAAAACATCATCTCCATAGCCAATAAAGAAATATTTTTTGGACTTGGGATCAAGTTTGTTTCTAGCATTGGCATCAACATGTACATATGACAAACATCCAAATACTTTCAGAAAATAAAGATTTACCTCTTTACCACTCCATACCTCCTCTGGCACTTTGAAATTCAACGGAACTGATGGTCCTCTATTGATCAGATAAGCTGCAGTGTTGGTTGCATCATCCCAATAAACTTTTGGCAACCCAGCATGCAACCTCATGCTTCTAGCACGTTCATTTAGGGTCCGATTCATGCGCTCAGCTACGCCATTCTGTTGTGGTATCTTCGGGATGGTCTTCTCCATTCTGATTCTATTTGTAGCACAATACTCTCTGAACCCACCATCAATATACTCACCTCCATTATCTGATCTTAGGCACTTCAGTTTCAAACCTGTCTCATTTTCTACCAAAGCCTTCCACTTCTTAAATATATCAAATACATCACTTTTATTTTTCAGAAAATAAATCCATACCTTTCTGATCGAGTCATCAATAAATGTGATGTAGTATAATGAGCCACCAAGTGATGGAACTGGAGATGGTCCCCACAAATCAGTATGTACCAACTGTAACCTTTCTGGTTTTGGAGCTCTATCGCATTTTGCGAAGCTGACTTTCTTCTATTTTCCAAGGATGCAACTCTTACACATACCAATATCAATGGTCTTCAATTCTGGTAGTTTCCCGTTTGACTGAAGTATCTTCATGCCCTTCTAACTCATATGCCCAGGCCTTTGGTGCCATAGAGTATCATTAGATTCAGCAACTGCAACTGTATCTACTGCTGCCATGCCAACAATAGACAAGTCTCTCGGACTTGAATACATGTAAAGAGTACCCATCTTGTAACCACGAGACACTACCATAGCTCCCTTAGTCACCTTCCATCTACCACTACTAAAATTAACACCATGTCCTTCGTCATCAAGCTGCCCAATAGAAATCAGATTCCTCTTTAACTGTGGAACATGTCTAACCTTGTTGATTCTCCAGACTGATCCATTTTCCTGCATAAGCTTGATCTCTCCAATGCCTACTATCTGAAGTGGTCTATTATCAGCTAAATAGACAGTCCCGTAGTTACCTGCAGTATAGTTAACAAAGAGTTCTCGGCTTGAAGTGGTATGCCAAGAGGCTCCTGAGTCGAGAACCCAAGAGTCCATGAGACTTTCAACAGAAAGAAGTAAGGCATCTTCCACAGTTTCTGTAATAACATTTGCACTTTCATTCACGTTCTTCTTAGGTTCTTTGCACCACTTCTGTATGTGGCCCATCTGGCCACAGTTCCAGCATCCAGCCGGACCCCGTGGACCTCTAGATTGGCCTCTGCTTCTCTTTCTTCTTGATTTAGATCTTCCCTTGTACTGATATTTCTGAGATGGTCTGCCTCTTGACTCGACGTTATAGGAAGCATCATTATTCGAATACTCACCAGAATCCTTCCTTCGAACTTCTTCACCCAGAATCAGATCGCGTATGTCATTATACTTTAGTTTCTCTTTGCCGGCGGAATTACTTACTGCAGTTCTCACAACTTCCCAACTGCTGGGTAGAGAAGCCAGAAGGATTAGGGCACGAATTTCATCATCAAAATCTATCTCGACAGATGATAGAGCGTTCACGATTTCACTGAACTCATTCAAGTGCTTTGTAACTGAAGCACCCTCTGGCATGTGGAACAGGAACAACTTCTTCATCAGATGCACCTTGTTGTTCGCCGATGGTTTTTCATACATGCTCGTCAAGGACGCCATCACACCAGCAGTTATCTTTTCTTTCATAACACTGTGTGCAACTGACTTGGCTAGGGTTAATCGAAAAACTCCTAAAACCTGTCGATCCAGGAGTTTCCAATCTGCCTCGGACATCCCATCTGGCTTCTTTGAATCCAGTAGAGGTTGCTGCAAATTTCTCCCATATAGATAATCTTCAATCTGCATTCTCCAGTACGCGAAATCTGACCCATCAAATTTTTCAATTGCCTTTGGAGATGCAAACCCTACGCAGATGATGTCGACTCTCCTTTCTCTGTCGTTCTGTCGTCTTCTCCTCCTGCCATCGATCTTCCCAGAATTCTTCACGAATCTAGCTCTGATACCAGTTGTTAGGATCCATGTTATAAGAAAACAACATGAAAACGAAAAAAAAAAGAACACAAGATTTACTTGGTTCACCCAAATTGGGCTACGTCCAAGGAGCGGCTGGGGTTTTCACTATGATCTCAAAAAACGAGTTCCAGAGGAATACAACGATGAATAATAAAAAGATACAAACCCTAGATAGGGTATCTCTCTATATATAGAGACTACTGAAATTTGGGCCCGTCCCTTCGTTCCATAAACAAACCTATCAAAAAAAATCATCTAATTTCCCAACGGGCCGCCTGTCGGATCGGGTTAAATGCGAAACTGGGTCGTGCACTACCAGGCTCCACATAAACATAACACTAATCAGTCGTTTTCCAGGTTTTCCCCCATGTTTTTACGAACCTTTTCGTATTCTAGAGAAGATTGGTTCAGTTTCATATAAGTTGGACTTCCCGTCTACAAGTAGTATTCACCCAGTATTCCATGTTTTTGCATTGAAGTTGAAGTTGGGATTTGTTGTTGTTGTTGTTGATGCGAATCTGCCAACTAATGTGGATCATTTCGATTGGGAACCTGAACCAATTTTAGATCGAAGAATGTACAAGAAAAACAACAACGCAGCAACTCGATGGCTTATCAAGTGGAAAGGTTACTCTACGGAGGAAGCAACTTGGGAGGATGATGATGACTTCCTACTCCGATTTCCTACTTGTCAAGGAAAATCCATAGTGGTAAAACCTTGACGAAAAAAAAAGAGTAAAACGTGGTATGTCCATAAAGCTATAACAAAATTAAAACTACCTAGTTCTTCAATATTATAGAAATTCTTCGTTCTCCATCGGTACCCAATGAGTTGTCTTCTAAAGTTGGCAGTATATATATCACCACAAGCAAGTTGTGGAAATTGAGTGCCTTCACTTGAGATAATACTGTCAAAATATTGTCCTGGGCCCTTCTATCAATAACGGTACTGATAGAAGTGTCACAGTGGCATGTACATGATAGAAAATTCGTCCTGTTGGTGATTGACAAATGACGATTTAACCTTTTCTGCAATTAAAAACTTATAACATGTGAAATATTTTCCGAAGAAACACAAGTAATAAAGTCATGATTTATAAAATCGGACTAAAACAATATATAACCAATGATGACTTCAACATTATGTTATTTCACAGGAGCAGTCATAATTCCTTGAGAAAAATAATTGCCGAATTAAATTAAACTAAATACTAACACTATGATATTAACCGAGTAAGAAAGCTTTAAGGCTATTACAGAGAAGAAAACAAAAGCAAACAAAAAGGATCACCAAAGGAAAGCAGCAAACCACTGTACAAGAACATAAAATGTTAAAACACTAACCATTGTTTTTGTTTTCCCGAGTAAATCTAAGTTCCTTGTATTAAATAATCAAACTGATAGTTCATTTTCCCCAAAAGTTAAGACAGGACTCCCAATACTATGTCAAAAGAGTTCTCATACCAAAGCAAGACAGAACTCCCACTACTATGTCAAGAGAGTACTCATAACAATGCCCATGGAAAACAGAAAAAAACGGAACTAAGATATATTTAAAGCAGTAAAGACTATTGGACTTTAGTATTTATCATCAGAATAGCATCGCTAACATTGGTAATCAAGCAAAAATAAGGAAAATAACCTTAGAAAAGGTTAAAAGAAAGTAAGGCCCCTGTATAGCCCAAAACCAAGTCCTTCTCAACACTTTTTTGCTAGTGAACTTGAATGAAGTCATTATACAGCCTTAGTCCTGACCACTTATTTGTTTACTTGATTAGCCGATCCTAAACGGATAAAAGAAATGCAAATAAATTATAATGAAGCTTCAAAACCTTATAATTATAGTAGCTTGAGCTACAACTGTTACTAGAATTGGAGATGTTCATTGGCCAGGTACATGATCAATATGAAAGTTTCACTGGATAAGAATCTAGTAGAATGGGCACAAATATGATCAGTAGGTTGTGTATTTCATTAACCACGTTGCCGAAATTAATTACATCTGATGCGTAGCACGAACACAAATCTAATAATAAGTAAAAATTATATCTTTGTATCTAGTGATAAGGATTAGGAGTTTATTTCTTCTTCTAATAATCGTCAAACAGTATACAAGATATTATTTAGAAGAATTGTCAAAGAATATAAGAGAGTTAATCTTTATACTATGGAGAGGTTTAGAGATTGGTGACAATAAATGATAGAGGATAAATATGCGTTTTGATTTCTTTCCTAATTTATACGGGTGTATAAAATTTGGACCTTTAATGAGGTATGAAGATCAAATGAAAGGGTATAGAAATAAAGGGGTACCATCAATAGTTTTTATTTTTTTATTTTTCTTTTTGATACTCGAGAATCCAGATCTCTATCCAAACTCAGCTAGTTAGACCGATCTTACTATCAGATCCAACCAATGTAGTTAATTTCGAATCTCGGTCTCGTCTCGACCGGGACCTTAACACCTTGATAACAATATCTTAGGGAGATTATCGGTGAAATATCGGAAGTCCCAAATCTGATATCCAAATTTTATACATGTGAATTCCAAGAATTAACTATATTTTTGTTGATTTATTACCAAAAATCTTAACAACCATACTTTAAGAAGAGATCATATTAGTATATTACAATTCTAAGTTCAAAGTTCCAAAAATTTAGATTAAACAACAAGTATATATCTTGAATATCGGACGAATCTCGGTCGTATCAGCCGATACGCCGATATTTAAAAATTTATCGCGCTCTTAAAGCGATACCTTGAATATCACCGTTATCGTGGCCGTAACGACCGATATTGACCACATAGAATCCAACCCATCAAACTCAACTATACAATTATATTATTATAACTTTTACGGTGGAAATTAAACCTCTAGCTTAATCTGTGATATTGAAATTTGTGAGAAACCACTAAAATACAACCGTGAACCCATCATCAGAAGTTTGGGTACACCATTTGGAACTGTCGTGGTGCCACCTATACCGAAAATGTCCTCCAATTAACACCAACAAAGATTACAGCTTGGGTTTATCTATAATCATTCATCACTACTACAGTCCTACTCTTGTCTAGTGTCCACACTAATTACTGAAGTCATACAGAAAGAGAAAGAGAGATCCAAGAATGCGGAAGAAGCGAAGGAAGAATTATCAGAAATTTTAAAAAAATCATGGTATCATTTGAGATTACCAGTACGACATACAACTAGGGTTCCAACTTGGGATACAATTGCATTAACAGCTGCAAGTCCAGAACAAGCTGAACTCTATAAATGGCGACTTGAACGTGCTAAACGTTTAGGTAGAATATCTAAATCAACAATCACTCTTGCTGTTCCTGATCCTCAAGGATCTCGTATTGGTTCTGGTGCTGCTACTCTTAATGCAATTTATGCTCTTCTAAATCATTATCAAAACCTACATTTCCAACCGCATCACGTACTAATTTCAAATCTTTTAACTAATCTTCTTTTTTGATTGATCCTATTTTGGGAAGTTGGACTTCAAATGCCTCTAGTTTGACTAAATCATTACAATTTTCCTGCATAATTTGAAATCTCTTGACTTGGTATCTGGAAACAAATTCTATGATGCAAATGAGGGAAAACAAGAAGCAACTTTGACTTTTAGTTTGTTTCTGGCCACCATTAGAGAGTAAATTGGAAGTAAGTGTTTCATTTCCATGAGTGTTACAATTTTTTACACCTCTTCTCTTTTCTGGATCGTAGCATGCTTGAGTTAGGAGGGCATAATTCTATAGTATACAAAAATATTGATCAGGATTCAGGGTATCTGCATCCATGATCATGTATCCATGATTAGGTTTGGCCATAGAGTGACTTGCTTAAATTAATTGAACCTTCATAGGCATCAGGATTATTATAAACTGTTGTTGTGGTAGATACATTCTTCTGAATTTTTGGCCTTAACTGTATCTATCACTATCACCTGCAGGTAGAGTTGGCCGAGAATGAAAGTGCAGAATCTTCTTCTCATGAAAATATCAAGAGTGATGGTAATAGAGAGTCAGTGGTCAACTTGATGGCAAAAAAACATATATTATTGCTTCATGCCGGTGGTGATTCAAAAAGGGTTCCATGGGCAAACCCAATGGGAAAAGTTTTTCTACCACTTCCTTATTTGGCTGCAAATGATCCTGATGGGCCTGTTCCACTACTTTTTGACCATATACTTGCAATTTCTTCATGTGCACGAAAAGCTTTTAAGAATGAAGGTTAATAATGCTACCAGATTCCTTCAGTGCTGCTAGAAAATCATCTTAATCTTTCCTCTGCCTGTCATAACTTAAAAAGTTGAACTATAATTTACGCTGCTCTTTTTGCTAATCCCTAATGTTGGATACTGTAGCATTTATCCGTTTTAAAGTCGCACTGTGTTAAAGCTATTTTTTGATGATTAATGTAGAAAGGGAAAACTCATAGCATGTGAAGTTTCTGTCTGCCAGTTCTCAGTATTATAGAAAGAATCTTTTTCTTCTTCTGTATTTAGTTCTCATGAGTTGCGCAAAACTTTGACGATCGACATAATTTGTAAATTGCAGGTGGTGTACTTATTATGACTGGAGATGTTCTGCCTTGTTTTGACGCTTCCAAGATGATCCTTCCAGAGGACACATCCTGCATAATTACTGTTCCTATCACCCTTGATATAGCTTCTAACCACGGGGTTGTTGTGGCATCCAACACTGAGGTTACGGATAAAAATTATTCCCTGAGTTTGGTTGATAATCTTCTACAGAAACCGAGTGTAGAAGAGCTTGTCAAAAACCATGCGATTCTACATGATGGGCGAACGCTGCAGACACAGGAATTATTGCCGTAAGAGGCAAAGCTTGGGCCGAGCTTGTAACACTCTCAAGTTCAAGTCAAACAATGATTCCGGACCTTATTAAGAACAAGGAGGAGGTAAGCACAATCCATCTACTGTTTATTTATAGCTGTTGATATTTAGTCTAATTTTTGCTTACTTGTTTATCCTTTAAAGAAGAGATTATTATATAATATTATGATGAAAGAACATCTTACTACAATGACATGTATGCATTTCTAGCTTCATGAATGTGTGTATCATAGTCGTATTAATATTATTCATCATCCCTGTTCATTGGGATGTCGTTTCTCTATGTGCCATGTATATATATCTTAGACTGAAACCAATTCTAGAAAGGTCTCTTCATAATCTTTCCTTATTTCATGACAGATGACTTGTCCTTTTTACATTTTGGAACCTCTAGCGAAATTCTCGATCACTTGGGTGGCTCCAATGCTGCACTAGTAGGTCGAAGGCACTTATGTTCAATTCCACCCACAACCGCCTCTGATATTTCAGCATTTTCAATTATTCTTTCAAGCAAAATTGAACCTGGGGTCTCAATTGTGGAGGACTCCATTGTTTACGATTCATCACTATCTGGAGGAATATAGATAGGCTCCCAAGCTATTGTTGTCGGTGTTAGTATCCCAGTTGATTTTAATAGCAAGTCCACAGAATATTCTTTTCGGTTCTTACTTCCTGATCGCCACTTCCTTTGGGAAGTACGTCTAAATCGATGCACGGAAAAGGTTATTATCTACTGTGGCCTTCATGATAATCCGAAAGTTACATTTTCCATGAATGGAACTTTCTGTGGTCAACCGTGGAATATGGTATTACATAGTTTAGGCATTCAGGAAACTGACTTGTGGAACTCATCAGATGTACAGGATAAGTGCCTCTGACTTTGAGATGCTTCGTTTACGAATGTGGTTCATGGGTTTGGTCAACAACTGCAAATCTTTGCTTCCAGTGTGGAGAAGTTCAAAAAGGGTCAGTTTGGAGGAACTTCATAGATCCATAGATTATCCAAAGCTTTGTTTAAGATCTAGTAATCATCAAGCAGATCTTGCAGCTGGAATAGCTAAGGCCTGCATGAATTATGGTTTGCTTGGGCGCAATTTGTCTCAATTGTGTGACGAAATCCTGCAAAAGGAAATATCAGGAGTTGAAATGTGTAAAGACTTTTTAGCCCTCTGTCCAAAGCTCCAAGCACAGAGCTCAAAGATTCTCCCTCTAAGCAGGACTTACCAGGTGCAAGTTGATCTTCTGCGGGCGTGTGGAGAACAAACAAAATCAATCTCGTTGGAGCCGAAGGTTTGGGGTGCAGTTGCTCAAGAAACTGCTTCAGCAGTAAAACCTGGGTTTGGAGGTAAATTATTATATATATACAGATAACTATCTTGAAGAAATAATATGATGCAGGGAATGTTAGATGGAAAAGTAAAAAGTGAACTTCATCTTCCTTTTTATTCTCAATTATAAAGCATGTCAATAGGATTAATTTATCGCTTGTAATGAGATCAATCATCCTGATTGTTACTGTGACCTTTGGTTGACTCGCATCGTTTCTGTACTCAGATCAATTATTGGAGTTATCGAACAGCATATCAGCTCCAGCAGATCAGGAAGTTGTTTCTGTTGGAACTGCAACAATAGAAATAACATTAAACAGAGAAAATTGTTAACATTAGAAAATTACTGGAATGATATACATTCTGATGTTGATGCACACACAAGGACGGAGTCACCTGCTCAGCAAATTGTCCTTAACATAATAGTCCTCGGGTACTCCTTAATAATAAGAGATGCTATACCCCAACTGAGGAGATGTGTCCAGGATAGAACTGCCCGTTATGATTAGTATAAACACAATACTAATCACCCTCAAGAACTTAACAGCAAGATAATATAAGGGAAATAAACATACCGTTGCGCAAAACAAAGTGAGAAGAGAGGAAAAGAGCTAGGGATAGTGGCCTGCTCTGGAGTGAGTTAAAATGAAAAACTCGTTTTTCTTTATAGCCAAAAGAAGAGTGAAATCCACACAGTATTGAGTGAGAATAAATTTTGTATTTAATCAAAAATTTAAGTTCGAAATTTAATTTGAAACGGTAATAAAACGGTCAGAAAATATTCTCTCTTTAAAACAGCTTAATTCTACTCAGGTCAGACGCCCCCACATTTAAAACAAAATTTAATTCCAAAAAAACGTAAGTCTTGGTTGTTCAGCAGCCTCAGCCACGCCCGCAACACACACTCAGTCC
The DNA here is from genome assembly GCA_023531435.1 of Papaver californicum. Taxonomy (NCBI): domain Eukaryota; kingdom Viridiplantae; phylum Streptophyta; class Magnoliopsida; order Ranunculales; family Papaveraceae; genus Papaver; species Papaver californicum. The sequence goes on along the minus strand of JAJJMC010025361.1, from coordinate 3,499,395 downwards.
CGCAGCCTTAGCCATGGTCACACCCGCACCCACAGCCACAGCCGTAGCTCCATAACCTCGCAAGCTCGCAACCGCAAACTCGCAACCCCAAGCGTGCGTGCTTCGATGCGAAGCACCGCATGTGTGAAAATTATGTTTGTTCTAACTAGCTCATTGCCTTAGTCCTCCTCCAACCACAAAAGCTTCTAAACCCTAAGGACCGCAGGGTGTTTTTCATAATTTAAACAAAAGTTTAAAGTGTACTTCAAGTACCTTAACACTCTAATAAGTGCATCACAATGCTCTTGTCCCGGATTACATGTATACCTACTCAAACTACTCACATTTAAGCAATGTCTGGCCTCGTACAGTCATTAAATAAATCAGACTTCCTAACTCCGTTACCCTTATTCTTTTTGAGTCTACAACAAGGATCATAAGGAGTACAAGCAGGTTTACAATCAAACTGGTTATATTTTCTAAGCACAGATTCAACATAATGAGATTGATTAAGACTACATCCATTAGAATTTCTTCTAATCTTCATCCCTAAGATCACATCAGCGGGGCCTAAGTCTTTCATGTCAAAGTTTTCATTTAGCATGCTTTTTGTGGAATTAATTACATCCATGTTTGTACCAAGTATAAGCATATCATCAACATACAAGCATAAAATCACACAGGCATCATTCACAAGTTTAGTATAAACACACTTGTCAGATTCATTAATTTTAAAACCACTAGAAATCATTACATGATCAAATTTTTCATGCCACTGTTTAGGTGCTTGTTTCAAACCATACAAAGATTTTCTTAGTTTACAAACTTTGTTTTCACAACCTTTCACTACAAAGCCCTCAGGTTGGTCCATATAAATTTTTTCATATAATTCACCATTTAGGAAAGTTGTTTTTACATCCATTTGATGTATCTCTAAGTTATGAATGGCAGCAATAGCAATTAGCATCCTAATGGAAGTAATTCTCGTAACAGGTGAATAAGTATCAAAGAAATCTACACCATATTTTTCTTTATAGCCTTTAGCTACTAATTTAGCTTTGTATTTTTCGACAGTTTCATTTACCTTACGTTTTCTTTTGAAGATCCATTTACAACCTATGGGTTTACACCCTAGAGGTTAATCTACAATCTCCTAAGTATCATTCTGTATAATGGAATCCATTTCACTAATGGTAGCTTCTTTCCACCATGGAGATTCAGAAGAAATCATGGCTTCTCTATAAGTATGTGGATCAGTCTCAGCTAGGCATGTTATGAAGTCTGGCCCAAAAGATTTTTCTGTTCTAAGTCTTTTACCTTTTATAGGCTCAAATTCATCTTCCTCTACAGGTAATGTCTGACTAGTATAAGGGACATCTAGGGGATCAACACAAATCATGCGAGATTCAGATTTCAAAGGAAAAACATTTTCAAAGAACACAGCATCCCTAGATTCCATAATAGTATTCATACCAATTTCAGATATTTCAGAACTCACAACCATAAATCTATATGCAGTAGTATGATCAGGATACCCTATGAAAACACATTCAACGGTTTTGGGTCCTATCTTGGTTCTCTTAGGTGGAGGAATGGACACCTTAGCCAAACAGCCCCACACTTTAAAGTATGCATAAGAAGGTTGTCTACCTTTCCATAACTCATATGGAGTTTTGTCTGATCCTTTAAAGGGTACTCGTTCAAGACATAGCAAGCTGAGAGGACGGCCTCCCCCCACAAGTTTGCAGATATTCCTGAACTAATTAACATGGCATTCATCATCTCCTTAAGGGTTCGGTTTTTCCGTTCAGCCACACCATTAGATTGTGGTGAATAAGGAGGGGCTACTTCATGTATAATGTCGTGTTCTATGCAAAAATCTCCTATAGGAATTACATACTCACCACCACGGCCAGACCTAACAGTTTTGATGGTAGCACTCATTTGGTTTTCAACTTCTAGTTTATATATCTTAAAGGCTTCTAAGGCATCATCCTTACCTTTAAGTAAATATATGTGACTGTATCTCGTACATTCATCTATAAATGTGACAAACCATTTTTTACCACCTCTAGTTTGAACTGATTTCATGTCAACTAGGTCTGAATGAATTAATTCTAAGGGTTTAGAATTTCTCTGAATATTTTTCTTATAAGATTTTTTAGCATATTTTGATTCTACATATTTCACATTTATGTTTATTTTCAAAAGTAAATTTGGGTATGCAGCCTATGCTATCCAGTTTATTCATTGATTTAAAGTTTACATGACCAAGTCTACCATGCCAAAAATTCAATGACACACAAACATAAGAAGAATCAATTTTATTCATTTCAACAGAGGTTACATTCAGTTTATATAGACCCTCAGTCTTATAACCCTTTCCTACATAGTCCTTACCCTTAGTGACAATAACTTTCCCAGATTCAAAAACTAATTTGAAACCCTTATCATCTAATACACCACAAGATACAAGATTTTTACAGATGTCTGAAACATGGAGAACTTCATTCAATGTGATAGTTTTGCCAGAAGTGAGCTTCAGCCCAACTTTTCTTTTTCCCGCAACCTGTGCTGTGAACGAGTTACCCATGTAGAGTTTCTCCCCTTACCCTACCTTCTGATAGGAGGTGAACATATCTTTGTTTCCACAGACATGCTTGGTAGCACCAGAGTCTACCCACCAGTCTCTCACATTGGTTACCAAATTGACTTCAGACACCGTGCCAGAAAACTCGTTCTTGTTGCTTTCAACCAAATTAGCATTCTATTTATTAAAATCCTTACATTTTCTACAATGCATTGCCATATGGCCAGGAATTCCACAAACATAACAAGCACCTTTAATTTTATCAATGCCAGATTTTGGTTTCGGGAAAGTACCTTTTTTGTGCGGACCAGGCTTGCGGTTGCTGCGGTCCAGGCTTGTGGAAGACTTGTGTTCGCTGACATGAGATTTGTTGGACATATCCCTTCCGGAAGATACATTCTTGTCTTTTGAACACATAAATTATTCCACTTGAATCTTCTTACCCAATTCAACCATACTGACTTCACTAGTTTCATGTCCCAATCTTCGTTTGTAATCAGACCATGAAGAAGGTAATTTCTCAATCACCGCAGACACTTGAAACGTTTCATCAATCACCATACCTTCAGCAATAATTTCATTAATAATTCGCTGAAGTTCAAGAAATTGGTCAACCACAAATTTTCCATTTGTCATCTTGTATTCCAGAAATCGGGCAACTAAAAACTTCTTACTACCAGCAATTTTCACTTCATATTTTGATTCTAAGGCAGCCCATAAGTCAAACGCAGAAAAGTTTTCTTTTGCATTATAGAAATCATAAAGAACATCTTCTAAACAGTTCATAATATGGTTTTTGACCATGTAGTTCTGTCTACTCCAGCTTTCTAACTCTCTTTCATTTCCCGCATCATTTAAACTCTCATCAAAGGATTTCAGAACTAATGCATCAAGCATGTGAAAACTCAGAAAGAATAACATCTTGGATTACCATCTTTTGAAATCTTTGCCATGGTACTTTTGTGGTCTGTCTACATTACTTTTAGCCATTGAAACAGAATAAAAATGTATTGTGTTAAGATTGTTGGATCTGCAACAATGGAAATAACACTAAACAGAGAAAATTGTTAACGTTAGAAAATCACTGAAATGATATACACTCTGATGTTGATGCACACACAAGGACAGAGCCACCTGCTCAGCAAATTGTCCTTAACACAATAGTCCTCGGGTACTTCTCAATAATGAGAGATGTGTTATACCCCAACAGAGGAGATGTGTCCAGGATAAAACTGCCCGTTATGATTAGTATAAGCACAATACTAGTCACCCTCAAGAACATAACAGCAAGATAATAGAAGGGAAATAAACACATAGTTGCGCAAAACAAAGCGAGAAGAGGGGAAAAGAGCTAGGGATAGTGGGCTGCTTTGGAGTGAGTTGAAATGGAAAACTCGTTTTTCTTTTATAGCCAAAAGAAGAGTGAAATCCGCACAGTATTGAGTGAGAATAAATTTTGTATTTAATCAAAATTTTAAGTGCGAAATTTAATTTGAAACGATAATAAAACGGTCAGAAAATATTCTCTCTTTAAAAGAGCTTAATTCTAGCCGAGTCAGACGCCCCCACAGCGCAAGCAATGTTTGTTCTAACTAGCTCATTGCCTTAGTCCTTCTCCAACCACAAAAGCTTCTAAATCCTAAGGGTCTTCCCTTATTTGTAATTTTTGTGGTAATAAAGAGATGACTCATCTCTAGTCTCTCCAATGTAGGACTAAAGGTTCTTCATTCACAATAGTGAAAAATGAGCTAGTATCCCTTAATAACTTTTGGGTCCTAAGGTCCATTCCCACCAAGACCAAAATACATTTTATGTTTATTTTTCTCCAACAGTTTCTGATGACCAACCTTTCTTCCCAAGAAAAGCAAAAGTAGAGTTACCAATACGTTTGGATTTTGTCGATGGTTGAGTGATACTCCTCCTTGGAGCTTGGAACGCTCTGGTTGTGTTCTAAATATGACGATTAGTCTGGAAGATTCTCTTCCAGTAGGCACCACTATAGAGACGACAAAAGCTTCTGGAATAAGTTTTTCTGATGATGCTGAAAACCAATTGTATGTTGAGGATCCATCGTCTATTGCTACACCATTAAATCATGATGATCCATTTTGACTTGTCAAATCGGCATTGCTTGTTTCCGGTACTATAAGTGGAAGCAACCTTTCGTCTACAGGCTTGGAAATCAGGACTTGGGCCAATGTTCCTCGTGGCAGTGGTTTGGGGACTTGTAGTATCTTAGCTGCAGCTGTTGTTAAAGGACTCCTCCAAAAATATGGGAGGAGACAGTAGTAACGAAACTGTTGCGAAATTTGTTTTGGTCGTAGAACAGATAATGGGCACTGGAGGAGGATGGCAGGATCAAATAGGTGGCCTGTACCCAGGTATTAAATTTACTTCAAGTTGCCCAGGAATTCCATTACGGTTTCAAGTCATTCCCCTGGAGGCTTCACCACAGTTGGTGTCGGAGTTAGAGCAACGGCTATTGGTGGTTTTTACTGGCCAAGTTAGTCCCTTTGTATTTTGCCGCAGCAGAGTTTCTTTTTCTCTGTTTCTTCAAACAGCAAAGATGGCCTTAGATTATATCCAGTACTCTAAATCATTCATGCTTCTGACTTTCACTGCCATCACGAATTTTCACATTTCATAGAGCCTATCAATTGCTACTTTTATACAGGTCCGGCTAGCAAATCAAGTTCTTCAAAATGTGGTAACTCGTTATCTACAACGTGTTAACCTACTAATTTCAAGTATCAAGCGCTTGAGTGAACTGGCGAAGATAGGATGAGAAGCTTTAATGAATTGCGACCTAGATGAGCTAGGGAGAATAATGATGGAAGCATGGAGATTGCATCAAGAATTAGATCCATACTGTAGCAACTAATTTGTTGATAAGCTCTTTGAGTTTGCTGACCGTTTCTGTTGTGGTTACAAGCTTGTGGGTGCTGGAGGCGGAGGGTTTGCTTTATTGTTAGCCAAAGATGGCAATTCTGCATGAGAACTTGAGCATTTACTTTCAAAATCTTTGGATTTTGATGTTAAAGACTACAAGTGGAATATCTTTACTGAAAACTAGTCCGAAACTACTTTGAAGCGCTGTAGCATTCTTGGGTGACAACCCTTCTAAAATTCTTGATATTCACCGATAATGACTGATAATTGTTGAATTTATCAAAAGTTTTATCGTTGTTTTAGAGTAAAAACAAATAAAAGTTTTAGTGGTAGATCGTAATGAATACAAGATACCAAAATCTACAAGGCCAACCTAAACTAAAAAAATGACCGTTCAAACTTTGCTTCGGTCACTAAGGAGGAAAAGAGTTGATCTTTGGGAGGAAAGTAGAGAAAAATGAGATCAGAGTGTGATGAATTTTGGTTGAAGAATACAAATCTATGTGATTAAGTTCAAGTGTTTAGGATAGAATTGCTTATAATAGCCTGATTTGACTTCGTTAAGCTTATATTGTTTTTAGAATAGATGAAGTCATCTATTTGTAGCGTTGAACTTACACTGATGATCTCGTAAGAATTGGAAAACGTGGTTGAAATCGTGCCCATGAATGTAGGGAAAACTTTAGAAACCATACGCCCACTATTCATTCATCCAGCAACGTTCTCACAACTTGATTCTTTTTCATCGTGGGTGTACAGTTACACCACACTTGTTGTAAACCGACAAATCAATACCCTAATGAATATATCTTGTGACATGTTTGATAACTCGTAAAATTGATGGTTAGGTCATATGAATGACTCAATTAATTAATTAATTAGGCAGTAGACTGGCTATTAGTGTCGAGTCTCACAAGAATAATAAGTCCGTCAGTGACTTGACTTTTAGTAAGTATAGTAGTAGACTATATTGAGTCATTTGAGTGTCGAACAATGATGGTGCCAGTTGTGGACATTTGAGTAAATTGGGTACTCAGTAATCAGAATTACAAATGTTGGTATTTTATGTGGTCTCAGATGTTGATATGGGGGAGAAAATTGTACAATGTGCAATCAAGAAGTGGATACTACTAAACATATCTTGTGGGACTGCCCTTTTTCAAGAGCAGTTTGGCTTTCAATTCCTGGTGCTAGGAGAAGTATGAGTTCTGCAGATGTCAATGTCCAAGACTGGATCAAAAGCTGGTTTAAGAATGATTTCTACAATTTGGTTGATGATTGGATAGTTAAAATGGCTAACACTCCCTGGGAAATAAGCAAGGCTAGGTGCAAATGTATTTTCCAAGGCACCAAACCAAATCATGTTGAAGTAATCAGAAATATCCAGAATCTCAATGATATGACTGGCATGGAAATGAGACAGAAACATAACAGAGATCCAGATCATCTATCTAGTAATAGAATACAATCCACTTGGAATAGGCCTGCTAACTCTTATTTTTCGATTTGTTGTGATGCTACTTCCTTTAAAAAACAGTTTCTTGTGAGTCTGGAATTGGACTAATTCTTAGAAATTGTGCAGGTGAATATGAGCAGGCTATATGCAGTTATGCAGACATATATATGAATGCTGAAAAAATGGAATGTGAAGGCCTGATGTAAGTTGTGGTGTGGGCAGAAAAACTTAATCTTCAACATGTTTGTTTGGAATTGGATGCTAAAATAGTTGCTGAAGCAGTTTTGGGAGACTACAAAAAGGTTTTTTGGGAGAATCAATTTATTGTTTTAGACACTAAGGAAAAATTAGCTAGACATCCACTATGGATTTATAAATTTATTACTCCCTCCGTCCTAATTTACTTGTTATATTAGGGTTTTATTTTTGTCCTAATTTATTTGCTATAATTAATATTTTTCCATATTTTTCCTAATTTATCCCTAACTTGGAATCAGTCCACAACTTAGAGAAGTATATAGGTTCAACTTTCTAAACAACTCTTAAATACTCCTAATATATTTTTAAGCATTTTTACTCTTGAGTTTAGTTTTCTCTCTACTACAACTAAAATAAGCTAGGAACTAAAAACTAGTACTTCTAAAAACTAGAAAAATAAATGCTAGTATAGGGCATTTGTGGGAAAAAATATATTCTCTATGAATTTCTTAAAATTTGTGTAAAACACAAATATAACAACTAAATTAGGACGGAGGGAGTAGAAGATATTCTAATAAGCCAGTTGTACTATTAGCTAGGCATGTTAGGAAAATTAAAACTTTAATTGTTTGGCCTTCCTATCCTTCTTATTTCATAACAAATGCTTTATTGGAGGATAGTAACAATGTAATCGTTCATCACCGGTAATAAATCTCTTTTTAAATAAAAAAAATAGTTTAGACTTGAAGTGTATTTTATGAGCAAAATAAATAGCTTGATATTCCACCAAGAATGAAGGAATGGGTACTAAAACAGTTCATGATTTACCTATACCAACTTGAATATGTTTATCATATTAATTATTTTCTTTGAAAACTCTCTCGGCAATGAGGACTGGCTTGATTTTGTCTAATTTTCGAATGCGAGATTTTTCATGTTTATATATGTTGGAGAAAATGAACTTAAATTAAAATGATTTAATGGTTTTTGTAGGAAAGGATCTTACGATCATTGGGTCACTAAGATACACTAGCTCATTTTCACTTTGCTTGTGAATGAAGAACCTTTAGTCCCACATTTCAGAGACTAGAGTTGAATTCTCCCTTTATTACCACAAAAAATGCAACTAAGGGAGGGCCCTTAGGGTTTAGAAGCTTTTGTGGTTGGGGGAGGACTAAGGCAATGGGCTAGTTGGTGCACACATACTCTTCACACATATGCGGTGCTTCGCACCGAAACACGCACGCTTGCGGCTTGCGTGCTTGCGGAGCTTGCGGTGCCTATGTGCTATGGGATTAAGTATGCTTGCGGGTGCGGGCGTAGCTAAGGCTGCGGTCCAATCAAGACTTACGTTTTTTAAATTATTTCTTAAATTTTGTTTTAAATGTGGGGGCGTTTGACCCGGCTAAAATTAAGGTGTTTTAATGAGAGAATATTTTATAATCGTTTTATTACCGTTTCAAATTAAAATTTCACTCTTAATTAGCGTGATTAATGCATGGAATTTATTTTAATCAATACAAAATTATTCTCATTAATTACACCACTAATTTCAGCCATCTTTTTTGGCTACCAAAGAAAAACGAGTTTATCATTTCAATCTACTCCAGAACAGGCTATTATCCCTAGTCCTTTTCTCCTCTTCTTGCTTTGTTTTGCGCAAATTGAGTGTTTATTTCCCTTCCATCTATCTTGTTGTTGAGTTTGTTTGAGGGTGATTTGGATTGTGCTAATTCATATCATAATGGGCAGTTCTATCCTGGTCACATCTTCTCTGTTGGGGTATAGCATCTCTCATTATTGAGGAGTACCCGAGAACTATTGTGTTAAGGACAATTTGCTGAGCATGTGGCTCTGTCCTTGTGTGTGCATCAACATCAGAGTGTAGTGATTTATCTAACATTAACAGTTTGCTTATGTTTAGTTTTTTTTTTCCATTGTTGCAGATTCAACAATCTTAACACAATAGTCATTTATTCTGTTATAATGGCTAAAAGTGATGTTGACAGACCACAAAAATTCAATGGAAAAGACTTCAAAAGATGGCAATCCAAGATGTTATTCTTTCTGAGTTTTCACATGTTGGATGAATTAGTTTTGAAACCTTTTGATGAGACTTTGAATGATCCGGGTAATGAAAGAGAATTAGAAAGTTGGGGCAGACAAAATTACATGGATAAAAACCATATTCTTAACTGTTTAGAAGATGCTTTGTATGATTTTTATAATGCGAAAGAAAAATTTTCTGCATTTGACTTATGGGCTGCATTAGAAGCAAAATATGAAGCGGAAATTGCTGGTAGTAAGAAGTTTTTAGTTGCCCGATTTCTGGAATACAAGATGACAAATGACAAATCTGTGGTAGACCAATTTCTTGAACTTCAGCGAATTATTAATGAAATTATTGTTGAAGGTATGGTGATTGATGAAACGTTTCAAGTGTCTGCGGTGATTGAGAAATTACCTTCTTCATGGTATGATTACAAACGAAGATTGAGACATGAAACTGGTGAAGTCAGTATGGTTGAATTGGGTAAGAAGATTCAAGTAGAAGAATTGATGTGTTCAAAAGACAAGAATGTATCTTCCAGAAGGGATATGTCCAACAAAGCTCATGTCAGCGAACACAAGTCTTCCACAAGCCTGGACCGCAGCAACCGCAAGCCTGGTCCGCACAAAAAAGGTACTCTCCCGAAACCAAAATCTGGCACTGGTAAAATTAAAGGTGCATGTTATGTTTGCGGTATTCCTGGTCATATGGCAATACATTGTAGGAAGCGTAAAGACTTTAATAATAAGAAGCCCAATGCAAATTTAATTGAAAGCAACAAGAACGAGTTTTCTGGCACGGTGTCTAAAGTCAATTTGGTAACCAATGTGAGAGACTGGTGGGTAGACTCTGGTGCTACCAAGCATGTCTGCGGAAACAGAGATATGTTCACCTCCTATCAGAAGGTAAGGGAAGGGGAGAAACTCTACATGGGTAACTCGTCCACATCACAGGTTGCGGGAAAAGGAAAAGTTGGGCTGAAGCTCACTTCTGGCAAAACTCTCACATTGAATGAAGTTCCCCATGTTTCAGACATCTGCAAAAATATTGTATCTTGTGGTGTATTAGATGATAAGGGTTTCAAACTAGTTTTTGAATCTGGGAAAGTTATTGTCACTAAGGGTAAGGACTATGTAGGAAAGGGTTATAAGACTGAGGGTCTATATAAACTGAATGTAACCTCTGTTGAAATGAATAAAATTGATTCTTAAACTTATGTTTGTGTGTCATTGAATGTTTGGCATGGTAGATTGGTCATGTAAATTATAAATCAATGAACAAACTGGCAAGCATAGGCTGCATACCCAAATTCAGTTTGGATAATGAACATAAATGTGAAATTTACGTAGAATCAAAATATGCTAAAAAAGTCTTACAAGAAAAATATTCAGAGAAATTCTAAACCCTTAGAATTAATTCATTCAGACCTAGTTGACATGAAATTTGTTCAAACAAGAGGTGGTAAGAAGTGGTTTGTCACGTTTATAGATGACTGTACGAGGTACTGTCATATTTATTTACTTAAAGGTAAGGATGATGCCATAGAAGCCTTTAAGATTTATAAACTAGAAGTTGAAAACCAAATGAGTACTACAATCTAAACTGTTAGGTCTGACCGTGGTGGTGAGTATGTAATCCTTATATGAGATTTTTGCTTAGAGTCTGGCATTATACATGAAGTTACTCCTCCTTATTCACCATAATCTAATGGTGTGGCTGAACTGAAAAACTGAACCCTTAAGGAGATGATGAATGCCATAGTAATTAGTTCAGGACTACCTGCGAACTTGTGGGGGTGGGTGGGGGGGGGGGGGGGGGGGGCGGC
>JAJJMC010025361.1:3387204-3488308 GCA_023531435.1 Papaver californicum | reverse complement strand
CCCCCCCCCCCCCCCCCCCCCCCCCCCCCCCCCGTCCTCTCAGCTTTATATGTCTTGAACAAAGTAACCTTTAAAGGATCAGAAAAAACTCCATATGAGTTATGGAAAGGTAGATAACCTTCTTATGCATACTTTAAAGTGTGGGGGTGTTTGGCTAAGGTGTCTATTCCTCCACCTAAGAGAACCAAGATAGGACCCAAAATTGTTGATTGTGTCTTCATAGGGTATCCTGAACATACTACTGCATATAGATTTATGGTTGTGAGTTCTGAAATATCTGAAATTGGTATGAATACCATTATGGAATGTAGGAATGCTGTGTTCTTTGAAAATGTTTTTCCTTTGAAATCTAAATCTCGCATGATATGTGTTGATCCCCTAGATGTCCCTTCTACTAGTCTGACATTACATGTAGAGGAAGATGAATTTGAGCCTAGAAGAGGCAAAAGTCTTAGAACAGAATAATCTTTTGGGCCAGACTTCATAACATGATTAGCTGAGACTGATCCACAGACTTATAGAGAAGCCATGACTTCTTCTGAATCTCCATGGTGGAAAGAAGCTACCATTAGTGAAATGGATTCCATTATACAGAATGATACTTGGGAGATTGTAGATTTACCTCTAGGGTGCAAACCCATAGTTTGTAAATGGATCTTCAAAAGGAAACGTAAAGTAGATGGAACTGTGGAAAAATATAAAGCTAGATTAGTAGCTAAAGGTTATAAACAAATAGAAGGTGTAGATTTCTTTCACACTTATTCACCTGTTACGAGAATTATTTCAACTAGGATGCTAATTGCTGTTGCTGCCATTCATAACTTAGAGATACATCAAATGGATATAAAAACAGCTTTTCTAAATGGTGAATTAGATGAAGAAATTTATATGGACCAACCTGAGGGCTTTGTAGTGAAGGTTTGTGAAAACAAACTTTGTAAACTAAGAAAATCTTTGTATGATTTGAAACAAGCACCTAAACAATGGCATGAAAAATTTGATCATGTAATGATTTCAAGTGGTTTTATAATAAATGAATCTGACTAGTGTGTTTATACTAAACTGTGAATGATGCCTGTGTGATTGTATGCTTGTATGTTGATATATGCTTATACTTGGTACAAACATGGATGTAATTAATTCCACTAAGAAAATGCTAAATGAGAACTTTGACATGAAAAACTTAGGCCCCGCTGATGTAATCTTAGAGATGAAGATTAGAAGAGATTCTAATAGATATAGTGTTAGTCAATCTCATTATGTTGAATCTTTGCTTAGGAAATATAACCAGTTTGATTGTAAACCTGTTTGTACTCCTTATGATCCTTGTTGAAGACTTAAGAAGTATAAGGGTAATAGAGTTTCGCAACTTGAATATTCACGTGTCATAGGAAGTCTGATGTACTTAATGAACTATACGAGACCAGACATTGCTTATGCTGTGAGTAGGTTAAGTAGGTATACATGTAATCCGGGACAAGAGCATTGGATGCACTTATTAGAGTGTTAAGGTACTTGAAGTACACTTTAAACTTTTGTTTAAATTATGAAAGATACCCTGTGGTCCTTGAAGGATATTGTAACGCAAACTGGATAGCGGACTCAGAGGAGTCTAAGTCTACGAGTGGATACGTTTTCACTCTAGCTTGTGGGTTTGTATCTTGGAAGAGTTCCAAACAGACAGTATAGCTAGATCCACTATGGAATCAGAGTTTATTGCGTTAGATAAAGCAGGAGAGGAAGCCGCTTGGCTAAGATGCTTTTTAGAAGACATTCCTCTTTGGCATAGGCCTGTGCCAGCTATACCTATACATTGTGATAGTGAAGCTGCAATAGCTAATGCTAAAAATAGTAACTATAATGGGAAGTCTATACATATTCGTAGAAGACACAATTCCCTAAAACAATTAATCTCAACTGGCGTTATTTTTGTTGACTTCGTGAGGTCTAAAGAGAAAATCGCGGACTCTTTGACGAAAGGTTTGTCCAAGGAGATAGTTAATAATGCATCGAGGGGGATGGGGCTTAAGCTCATCAAATAAACTTGTCATGAAGGATCCTCAACCTTGCTGACTGGAGATCCCAAGATCAAGGTTTCGAATGAGACAACTAATTTGTGGTGGGTTAAAGGAAACACTATCAGAGAATTTCATTCTCAGTCCCTTCACTATGGTGTAGAAGTGATAGTGTGACTGCATGTGAGGATGACTTTCTATTAAGTCTTAATGAGTTTTATAGTTTCAATTTAAGATTGAAGTGGGGTGTAGCAGTAAACACTCTTGATAGAACTCACCTATCTGAATGAGGAAGTGGGCCGCTTCCTATGAGAACTGAGATGATTCTCTAGAGCATTCTGAGAAACGGGATAAGTCCAGGGCCAAAATGGACATAACGGCACGAACTTAACAGCACCTAGAGAGATGTCTCGCGTGGAAGTTATTGATGAACTACACCAAACGATGGCAGTTCAAGACATCGTGTTCACTGTCCATCAAGTAGTTCCGGCAATTTCTCACTAAGCAAAGGTTCAAGACCTTATAGACACCTATTGCCTAAGAGGTATTTCTCGCTTTCTGATTTCTGATTTTCTATCGGGTTTTCATTCATGTGGGGGATTGTTGGAGAAAATAAAATTAAATTAAAATGATTTAATGGTCTTGGTATGAATGGATCTTAGGACCATTGGGTCACTAAGATACACTAGCTCATTTTCACTTTGCTTGTGAATGAAGAACCTTTAGTCCCACATTGGAGAGACTAGAGATGAGTTCTCCCTTTATTACCATAAAAAATGCAACTAAGGGAGCGCCCTTAGGGTTTAGAAGCTTTTGTGGTTGGGGGAGGACTAAGGCAACGGGATAGTTGGTGCACACATACTCTTCACACATGTGCGGTGCTTCGCACCGAAGCACGCACGCTTGCGGCTTACGAGCTTGTGTTGCTTGCCTTGCTTGCGTGCGTGCGTTGCTTGCGTGCTTGCGGAGCTTGTGGAGCTTATGTGCTGCGGGATTAAGTATGCTTGCGGGTGCGGGCGTAGCTAAGGCTGCGGTCCAATCAAGACTTACATTTTTGAAATTATTTCTTAAATTCTGTTTTAAATGTGGGGGCGTTTGACCCGGCAAAAATTAAGGTGTTTTAATGAGAGAATATTTTATAACCGTTTTATTACCGTTTCAAATTGAAATTTCACTCTTAATTACCGTGATTAATGCACGGAATTAATTTTAATCAATACAAAATTATTCTCATTAATTACGCCACTAATTTCATCCATCGTTTGGCTATTAAAGAAAAACGATTTTATCATTTCAATTTACTCCAGAACAGGCTACTATCCCTAGATCTTTTTCTCTTTTCTTGCTTTGTTTTGCGCAAATTGAGTGTTTATTTCCCTTCCATCTATCTTGATGTTGAGTTCGTGGTGATTTGGATTGTGCTAATTCATATCATAATGGGCAGTTCTATCCTGGGTACATCTTCTCTGTTGGGGTATAGCATCTCTCATTATTGAGGAGTGCCCGAGAACTATTGTGTTAAGGACAATTTGCTTAGCAGGTGGCTCTGTCCTTGTGTGTGCATCAACATCAGAGTGTAGTGATTTATCTAACATTAACAGTTTGCTTCTGTTTAGTTTTTTTTTTCATTGTTGCAGATTCAACAATATATGAGACTTTTATCAAGTGTTTTTATCCATTGTATATACGTTTGTCTTTACCGGGTTCTCGTAACTAATGATTCAGATTTCACTAGTTGTTGTGTTTGGCGAAAGGTGTTATGTTCTTTATAATTTGCTTACATAATTAACTTCTTAAAAATGTCGAGACTTCCGCGCAAGCGTGCATGTACTTTTGTTTTTAAGCCTGTTATTTTTGGAGCTATCGTTTGTGATATGAGGATATGAACTCTACTTTAGGAACGTCGGGCCTTAGTTGGCATCCGACCACCTCGGTGGCTACCCAGAAGATCGTTTGGAACGATGTATGGTATCCGACTACCTTAACGGTGGCTACGGCCATACGAATATTAGAGTAACTTTAATTGGGATCTTATTCTTTATTTTGAATTCCGTTTGTGTAAGGATTACTTTCTGTACTATATCCTTGTTATTGTACATTGTTTATACTTTATATTTTTCATGCTGACTATACATATTTTTATCGTTACAAACCCTATTGGGCTTTCGATCACCCCTTTGTTTTGTTTTCTCTCCACAGAGTATGAAACGAAGTTGCACCAGTAAGCCTGGAAGAGCTTAAGGCAGGCTTTTAGCCTTTAGAAAGTTAGTATTTTGCTCAGTTTATGATGTGTATATCATGGGGTCATCTGGGATAGTGTGATATCAGTTTTCAATCCATGTTTTATTGTATTTTGATGTGTACATAAAATAAAAATACGATTTTGGATGTATAATATACTACATACTGAACTTGGGTCTATGTATATATATAACTGTCAGTATGATTTTATGCTTATGCATTTCTACGTGTTTAACTGATATTTGGGTGGTAGCAGGTCCTCTTTTATATAATATTTTTCTTGGGACATAACTAAATTAGTTATCGCTAAGTTTATGTGAATTATGTTGTATTCTAACTTAACTTTAGAACTTTCGTGTACTTAAGTTTGGAGAGGTAGAGTTTGTGTAGAGATCTAGATATATCTTGTTTGAGTCTTAGATGTCTTTATTTATAGCCTTCAATGGTTAGCCCTCAAGTATCCTCTCCTTCTAAGGTTTAGAATCCCATTGGAACTAAGTTTCTTTGATTTAGAAGTTAAAAACACGTCAAAACGTACCTCATAGGTTAGCCACAATCGGCATGGTCGATTCCTATGAACCGTGCCGACTTTAGGACCAAAATAGCTCTAATTCGCTGTCCCAAAACTGGCTACAGTCGGCATGGTCGATTCCCAATGATCAATGCCGATTGTAGAGGTCAAAAATACAAATTTTATGTTCAAAATAGTGTCCTAGTCGGCATAGTAAGAAGCAATGCCGACTTGAATGTTGTAGGAGATATTTTCTTGCTTCGGCTGTTTTGTCCATAACTTCTACGTCCGAACTCGGAATGACCTTATTCTTTTTGCGTTCACTTCGTATTCTTGTTCTCTTCAAGATGATATTAGGAACTCCTGGATCTGAATGATTTAAATTTTATCTTTTGCCTTTCTTCACTTGTAGAACTCAACTTGCTTTTTGGATGATTCACCTAACAAAAGACATAAACTAGAAAACAAAAGTAATAAAAAGTAATATGCAAGAATTATAGCTAAAACAAGTATGGATTTGACAATAAAAACATGTGAATTAAGCACTTATCATATTCCCTCACACTTAGCTTTTGCTAGTCCTCGAGCAAACTACTATCTAAACTAACCTAAACTAAAAATAAACTAAAATATAACAATTCCCTTTTACCGAGGACATGGTTGCGCATAGCATGTGCAACAAGCCTTTAAACCCTAGGTGTCCCTAGTGGACGAGTTATAGTCTCGTGAGGGTTTACAAGAGGTATACCCACAAAATCTAAATTCCAACTTTTAAACATTCCAGAGCACATGCATTGTGACGGACCGAAAAAATTTTGCTTCCAATGGGTCGGGTTTCGATCCATTAAGCATGCAACCATAACTTTTATATTTCAAGGGTCATCGAATCCTTCCAACTGCTTTACAGTTTTGATATCATTTATGATATTTATCGATACCAACAGATGATATGAATTACCAATCATCTCTTATAAAACACCAAACTTAAGATACTGAGACTCTGCTGAACAGAAATCTCATTGATTTGAGGGTTAGGATTCTCTGATCATATGTCCTTCACCATAGTACTAAGAAATCCCATAATATTCGTCATGAAGTCAATTGGGACCTTCTGAGCATACGTCCCATACCGTATAGGGGTATACCAAAAGAGTCCACAATTTCGTAAGGGTCATCGAGTCCGACAAATGATTTCCATCGCTTCTACTGTGAGGATTTGTTGCCGCCGTTACAGCTAACGGTCATCGTTATAGTTAATGGTCTTCCGGGTTGCCACTCGTAAGTGGGAGCTAGCAGGCCTGACAACACACACCGTTCCAGCGACGGGTGGGGATGATCAGTCCCGTTGTCTACCACCGTTCCAGCGACGGTCATCCGGATAGCCACGTGTAGGTGAGAGCCCCAATGGGCCTGGCAATTCACAGTACTAGGTCAATATCAACCGATTATCTTTTTTAAATGATATGAACTACTCAAAAGAGTTAGAAATCATTTCTAGATGATGGTATGAACTTCCACTATAGGCAATAACCATCCCTTCTCAGATGATATGAACTGCCTCTAAATGGCAACAACCATCTCCAAGTCTCATTTGGTGATATGAATTGGCATCCAACAATCACCCTTCATTTCTCATTCGATGATATGAACAACCTCCAAGAAGTTGCAATCATCTCTCAAAGTAGTATGAACAACCAGTACTGCAACTACCTCTTACTGCCAAGGTTACAATCATCTCCGAATGGATGGTATGAACTGCCAAGCAGCAACCAACTCTTTCCCGACGATATGAACAACCTTAAGCAGTTGTACTGAACCGCATAGCGGCTGCCTACATACCCTCTCCGTAGCTCGAAGGGATCAAGCACGATCGTAGTTCGTCTCCTCGTTTAGATAGTATGAACTATCCATGGTAATAACTATCTCTTTTTAGATAATATGAACTACCCGTCTAGGTAGCAACCATTTCTTACAATGGATAGTATGAATTGCGTAGCAACAACTATCCCAAATCACGCATTTGTGTCATGCATTTAATTAAATATAGTCAAACCAACAACGCCATACAAAAGTCTGAGACTAAAAATAACAACAATTGTTACATCAGAAAATAATTTGAGTTAACAAGTTCAGAAACAAATGGAGGGATCAGACTGCATTCACAACTGATAATTTTCAAGGTAAATAATCAAGGAACAATACATAATGAAATAAATTAATAGGCTAAAAGATAACACACATAATGATAACTTTTAAACAAAACACTAAAAGCATCTTTAAGTTGCAATATTACCCAAACAGGTGATTGCAAGACCAGTGGTCATAATAACACATACAGTAAACTTATCATCCAAACTTCAAAAGGAAACATTACTATTTATTTGTGCACAAGTAGGCACTACTAGATTGTTAACAATTAGGTGGGTTTCATTTATATAATTCCCTAACAAAGGACCTAAAACCAATACATCATCATCTTTTACCAAATTAAAATGAGATGGCAGACATACTCATGTTCAGAGAAGAAAACAAAGGCTTGGTCTCTTTCACTATTGTAGACTATCTATTTTTCTTTCTCAAAGTGTTTAAACAACTAAAGCATAAAACATTAAAACTCCTACTAGACCGTGTTTTTCGCAAATTCCGACTAATGGAAAGGACTTCTTTCTAAAGGTCAACTCCAACTAAATTTACGCATAACACTAATGTTTCTGGAGAGTTAAGAACGCTGCCTAACCAACCTGCCATAAAATGAGCTTAAACCATTCTATATTTTGTCACTTCAGCAATCCTATATTTCAATATAGGTCGACTACCATGAATATCTCTTTGTAGGGTCTTGGACAATAACTCCGATCATAAAATTGTCCACATGATACCGAATCAAGACGTACACTAAATTGATGGATGAGATACAGCTAGGACTTACAAGGGATTTTCAAAGCTAAGTTAATCCCCAAGCTAAAACTACTGAAATGGAAATTAATGTTAAACTCCCCATTTTCTGATGGGTTCTATTTAGTAGTATTAACAATGATTCTAAACTCGAAATCCCCAACTGTAATGCCTAGCATAACGCCTCATTTAGAACATCACCATGAATCATATAAATTTGGTAATATCATTCAAGCACAAATACTAAGGGGCCTAAGCAAGGATGGATAAGTATATACCTTATCAACAAAGAATTGTTATTTTTGTCTTGTAATTCTTTCTATGCCAACATGGAACACCGATTTACCTTTTAACATTATCCTAAGCAATCAAAACCATCTAACACATCAAATGGCACCAGTTTATGCAGTTAGCATTAATAAAATCAAGGGCTAAACAATAAAATCAAATGTAGTGATACAACCCACCAATAAACTCAAACACTAGAGTATCCACTCAAATATAGTAGCAGTTGAGAATTTCCCAAACTAGCTAGCTTAATAGATACTACTTTTGTCTGTCCAAGAATAACTATTCTGCAAATAAAACTAGTCATTCTGTAATATGTTTCCAAAGCGTCGCCAACTATGGTCTACGTGAACAAAGAACTACAAGTACAATTCAAAACTTAACATTGACAAAGAGCATATCTAACAAACTTCAATATTTTTCACATCATCTAATGAGGCCTAATGCATTAAAATGTGACATTGCATCATAAATGATATAGGTAAGGAAAGCAACAAAAACCTTTAACCCCTTTTCTCTTATTTCAGGCATTTTATCAAACATTTGATGTGCAATTTTATTGTTCTTGAGAAGTGACAAAATCAGTAATGACATTCATATCTTTAACAAGAAAAAAAACATTGAAACAAGCTACAACAACTGTATGGAATTGCAGTAATGCATACAAGCTCACGCGAACAAATCCATCACCATGAAATCCATTATATACCAAACACAAATGAATCCCTTCACATGCATGAAGTTATAAAATACAAGTACAAGCAAAGAATTTTGATTATGATTCAACTGCATATATAGATTACCTCCACTAAATTGACTTAATTTGTACCACCAGTTCCACCCGATTGACTTTCTTTGTACCACCAGTTCCTAAAATTGTTTCGGTTTTAATGAGGGGGGGTGGGTTTAATTTAATCTAAATTTTAGGATGAGTTTCAGAGAGAACACTGAGAAATAGAGAGAGAGAAGATGAAAAATGAAACCCTGTGACGTATCTCCATCCATGGATAAATTCTAAGTGCAGATATCAAAGATACACCAAATCAGATTCATGCATATTGTTGTTCGATTATAATAGAAAAATGAGACCCATGAAAACGAGAAGAGGAGGAGATGAAGAAAAGATAATTAGAAAAATCCTCTCCTTTCTCCTCTCTATTTATTTAATTATTTCGTTTCTAATGTTGGAACAAAAAAAAGAAAAGAAATGGAAGAAGAAGAACCGGAGAGAAGAAAATTGAGCCTTCCTCTTTTAAGTTGTTCCGTCACAATTCACTAAAAATGCCCCTTTTTTATATGTTTGACATGTGCTTAATATGCATGTATAAGTTAAGGCAGATTTCTCTATTAGCTAATGAAATTTACTAAGAGATAATCTAAGAGTGTTAAAAGCACTTGAATATTAAACTTTTAGACACTCTAAAATTTAGTTAATGGGTTTGGTTAAACCTAAGAAAAAGTTTGGAGTGTCACATGCATCCAAAGAGCTACGAAGACATAAAGTTTCTGCACACTAAAAATAAGAAGTTAGAAGTATCAAAAAAAACATTATTCTCATGTTTAACTCTTGAGTTAGGAGAAAACCACCGTATGAAAAAATTCATCCTCGAGAGAGATCAATAAGCATTCCGCCTCGACTTCTGCCTCATCAATAGGGTTTTATGAAATTGACACTCAAAAGACGCATTTTATGGTTCTCATGTGTGCAGGCAGGAGTAAAGATAGAAATCCTGCACACGTTGAATGGTGGGAAGGAAAAGGAACCTTCTGAATCATATTAAGTTATCTCGTAGAAATGTGGGAGGAAAGACCCCCCCCCCCCCCCCTTTTTTTCCTCTGGTGACCTCTAAGAAAGAAAATCAACCACTATATAAGGATGGGAACGCTTACTTACCATCCCACCCGATTCACAATCAGCACCACTCTCACAGCATCTAATTGAAACGTCTTCAGTCTTCGGTCTTCAACTGTTGATGATGAACTCTTGAACTTCGTAGAACCTTGAGAATTGTAACTTTTTTTCTCAATTCCTTGTTGTTTGAAACTTCTTTATAGATTTTTTCTTCCCCACGGCCTTATTGGATGAATACAAAGAGAAATATACTAAAGCAATGATAAACATTATTTTATTTTTATTTTTATTTTTATTTTATTTTTGATTATAAATACAAAGTGAAAAATAAATAAAATGAACAATGAAACTACTATGGCCGTGGGATAAGGACTTTACCACTTGATTCTTCACAACTTGTATTATCTCGATATCATGAACTTCACTAACTCTCATCTTTTGATTTCTTTCACTCTTGTACATAAGTTTTCAACATGTATATATAATTCTGCTCATTGTATTGTTGCTTTACTTGAATATGAAATTTGTTCTTTCCTGTATTGTTGCTTGTAAACCTTGAACGTCTTCAACTTTCCTTTAAATTTTTGATGATCCGCTTGTTGATGGTAATGGTGTTTCTATGGACCTGTTGTTGTCGAGAGAATGGTGCCAACTAAGAACAAGACTATAAGATAGAGTTAGCAATTTTGATGACACCCTCATAATTGATAGAAATAGCACTCAAGAGATCAAAACGTAGTGCTGAAATTGGTGCGAAGTTGGGTAGCTCATCATTCTACCCGCAATTAACGTACGATGCTAAAGGACAATTTTGTAGACAGTTACAAAGAATTGAAGTTCTGGTGCTTCGCTTGATGTAATAGGTAGTCTAAAATAATGATTGATCAGCAACTCTAATACTAAATTCATTCTACAGCAAGGACCTTTTTGTCAGCTATTGCCTCTCAACAACTAAGAAACCCGAATATGGTTCTGTAATACTTCTAAGTTCAGTTATTTCGGTTAATACTCCGTATGTAGACTTAGCTAGAAGTATATTAAGTGACTCTAAAATCTCTAAAAGTTGGAGGCTTTCATGCAAATATGTACAAAGAAAAAAAATAAAAAATTTTACTTACAAAAGTGAAAACTCTAAGTAAAGACTAAAAAAGTCTATATGTTCAATATTCTCCCACACTTAAACTTTACATTGTCCTCAATGTAAATTGACTCCTCCAATGTAAAATAAAGATGGGAAACCAAGTAAAATTGATATGAAAAACTAATAAAAATCAAAAGATAAAGATAGAAATACAAAACCAATGGGTTGCCTCCATTGCAGCGTTTAGTTTAACGTCCTCAGCCTGACCTACTGGTTAGCACCCGTAAGCCAACAATCTGAAAATTTGGGGATTCACCCAGATAACAATCTGCAGTTCTAATAACAGCTTTACAAAAACGTTAGAATACGAATAAAATAAAATAAAATGTTATTTGGTGGAAGTTACCCCCACACTTAGTTTTTTCTACACTTGGAAGTGTATAAAGAACATAGAATGCGGGAACTTCTTTGGGTTCCTCTCAATGAACCTACACAATGCTCGAAACAAACACATCTGGTGGTGGATAATTAGAAGCAAGATAATTCTTAAGAATTTTAATAGCATATACCCAATCCTAAGTGAGGTAGTTCCTTCAAAATCGGATTAACAACTTTTTGGGGAACTAATTCGATTGGGGGGGGGCGGCCGGGATCAAGATATATAAAATTATACAAAGGATTAGACAAACCTTTTACGAGATCCTCATCATTCTTATATAACTCAAGTGAATTATTTAACTCAATTGTATCGTGGTCCTCTATTAAACTTTTTAAAAGCCATTCTTTGTCAGTTTCTGCTTCAACCGCAATCTCAGCATCATTATAATCCTTGGCAAGCTCAATTGGTCTTCCATGAAATCAATCAATTTTGTTTCATTCACAATCACCTTCTATTTAACACTCTCGTCATCGAAATCGAATTCCACTCTAAGGAGATCTTATTTGGTGTATATCCTAGGGTATTCAGTATGAGTTTAATCCGTCGAAATAATCAGGTCAATTACTTGCAAATCAACCGGCCTAAAAATATTGTAATCCATATATTCTTTTTCACTTTGATATGCATTTGAGTACACTACCCTGTTTATAACAATGGTTTTGTTATACTAAGTCACCTCCTTTTGAATAGGTGAATGATCGTTATTATGATCCAGAGTTGGCATAACTTCATCATTGTTACATGGAATTTCGAAAGGTTGATCATCTTTTTCTATTTCCTCCTTAATTTGATCCATGTCTCTTTTTAAGTTGTCCATTCCCTCTTGGAATCCTTTGAGTAATACATCTATATTCTGAAAATATTGAATCACTTTCCTTTAACACTCTTCTACCATAATACAGAAATTATATACAAAACTACAGACTTTTTTATCAAGAGCATGATAGGATTTTATAATACCCTATATAAATAACCGCAATCGCACGACGTCTAACTAGTAGACAACAGCAAGTACGGGTCAAACCCACAGGGAGCGGGGATAATACTGCAATAATTATCTCAATTAACTAATCAGAAACAATATTTTGGGTTTTAGAATTATAAATAAAATACTAAAACAAACTACACTAATAAAATAAAATAAATCAAATGGGAGAAACAGTAGCCAGGGTTTTCAGTATCCACCACTATTTCTATTTAATCACTGAAGTGAAACATAACTCCTGAATATTCATCTATTGTTCGTTCTATCGACATCACTTATTATATGTGTTAGAGTCGCAAATATCACTGGGACGCCCTAAGCATGGCGCATCAAGCCCTAAGTCTCATGCATACACCATCTAATTGAGTTAGTGAGAAAATAATACGAAACTAATTATAGGTTCACAAATAATATCCGGCTCTTCTAAGCATACCCCATCTAAGGATTTAACCAAAGCATGGAATATCAAATAAGTAGACAAACATATTTGCTATTCTATTAATTCTGCGCATAGGTTACTTTATTATATAGAAATGGTGAAGCAACAACTAATTTTTCATTAAATCAATAAATTAAAATCATGGAATTAATCTATTCAAATCATAATAGTCTGTATCAAATAATTCGATATAATTGATCTAAAACTTTAAGTGGTTTCAACATTAAACCCTAGCTACAAAATTAATGAGACATGGAGATGGGTTTCTTAAAACCCATTAAAACAAATAGAAAAGAAGAAAAGATTAAACCCAGTAAGCAGCATGCGTTTTCCCTTTTCTCCTGTATACTTTTCTAATGTCAGTCGTCACCAATCACGAGCCGCTTCCACCTCTGCCTACCCAAGTCTCAACAAAACTCCAAAAGAAAAACTCATGTACACCTCCGTTTGTCTCTCGAAACTCCTGGACTGAAAAAAACCCTTCTTCTTTTCTTGTCTTTCCTTTTATACCTCTCTATAGCCAGCCGTACTTCTCTACCTCCCTAGGTTTCCTAAAAGCAAAACCTAGCCTCCCTAGGTCTATTCTTCACGTCCACTTCTTCTCAGTCATTCACGTGTTCACTCGGTCAACAACCTTCGTATTCTCTTTGTACGCCTATTCTCCTAATATCCCCCAAACAAGAAAAGTCATACCTACTTTTACATCAAACGTCCAAAACAAGTCATGTGGGCTTGTCCCTTTCCAACTCTTTCCTTTTGGTCTCTCACTCACGTCCACTTTTCACTGCCACCTGACCTTGTCTCCACTTTCACTAGCCAGCCATACACTAACCATCTATCTTTTCTCGCCTTCACGTGATGTACTCAACAGCACCTTACTTTCTCATCTCTCCGTGTTACGTAGGTTTCAGTGGACGATGAAATGGGGTGATGGTTCTGTAATAGATGTTTATGTCTCTATGGTCTATCCACACTCAATTGCCCTTCAACTCCACTAATTGTTTAGTGAGTGCTTGGAATATCAAAAAGTGACGCCAGTAATGAGTCCATTTATCCAAATTTATTGTAGCGTCGGGTTTTATGCATGCTACCTATAAAAACATAAAAATAATAACATTAGTATAAAATCAAGTACTAACAAATATAAATTAGACAGTAAATATGTATAAATTATGTCCGTATCAAATACCCCCAAACCTATATTTTGCTAGTCCTCGAGCAAAACTATTTTAAAAATAAAATAAAAATCCTAAGTCACTTTCACAGGAATCGCGACTATATTTAACATATGTATAAAGCCTTTAAACCCCTAAGTGGCCTTAGCGGACGAGTTTTGTCTCGTGACGGTTTACAAGAGATATACCCACAAAACCTTTACTCCAAATTCTAGCTACATGTGAACGATTAAGGATAGACACTAAACAAGCTATTTAGTTGGCGTACTAAGTTCTTCGACTATAAGAATCATTACCCTGTATGAATCCAATTGTTGTACACGAGTTTGCACTCAGCGTACTAAAATTCATATAAGAATGCAACTCTACTCAAATAATCATTGAACATCCGAAACTGGATAAGAATTCACATTGCTCGAAATCAATCAAATTCAAACACATGGATAGATTAGAAGATGAAAATAGAAGTAATGAATGGTGCATATGTTGACTAAGGTGAATGTTTCCCAAAATATTAGTATAAAGTCCGGCTCGGATGCTTCTATTTTTATTATTATTATTTATTTACATTTTTTTTTCTTTCTTTCTTTTTTTTTCTTTTTTTTTTATGACTTCATGATTAGATCTTTCGAATCTAAGCGCATGCTCCTTTTCAGCAGATTACGTGATAGTTCCCATAGATCCTGCATTCCACGCTTGCTTAGGCGACGGAGACAGAGAACACACACATATTGTTATCAATGTGTCAATTTTGTTTTTCAATTTTTTTTTATTGCAACAAAATCAAAATTCTAATGCATCCGAGCTACGACCTTATGGCAATACTAAGGCCCCACCAAATTACTTAGAGAAACATAAAATTGCAAAAATAAAAATAGAAAGTGATAAGATTATGATGATTCCGAGATATGCTTGTTCAATGATTATCATGTTATTTCTAACACCTGAGTGCATTTAGATACGAATAGATCATTTAGCTGGGCACACCAATTTCTATAGATAAGAGTCATGTTTCCATCTATCAAGAATGGTTAGTGTCATCCTGAATAATTCACAAATTTCTAAATTTCTGAGTTTCTTTATTGGCATCAATTTTCAGAAAGTCTACCCCCAAAACTAAATTTAACATTTCCCTCAATGTTTCAAACCGTGCAACCTAGAATGGTATGCAATAAATATAAATAGGAGAAATAAATGTAAATTAAAGAGAATGGATTGGAACGTCTCACCTGATTGACGCAAGAAAAACAGTATTCTCTGTAACACACATCAAATGATAGTAATAACAAAGAACACTAAAAATAAAATAAACAAAAAGTATAAAATAAAATAAAAACAACAAAATAAAAATCTACCTACTGGACATGTACATATAAAATCCCCATACACTAACAATCTGAAAATTTGGGGATCAACCCAAAATAAAATATATACAAATGACAGTTTCACAATTATATTATGGTGACACGGAGACACTGAAACTATCAAAAATAGAGGATTACCCCCAAACCAAGTTTTTACTACACTTGGAAGTGCGTAAAGAACAAAATATGGGGATATTATTGGGGAAGTATTGATTGGTTCATGCACAGTGTCAGGAATAGGCAAGTCCTCTGGGTATTTGGTTGCAAAGTAATCCAACAAAACTTTTGAAGCACATAATTCTAACCCTATATTAGGTAACTTTTGGAAGTCTAGGGGTTTAGGAACAAACTCTAAGTCGTTAAACTTAATTAAAGTTTCCTCGGAATTAACACATACATCATTACCAGGTTTACGTTGCCATTTTCCATAATCCAAAACGGGTACAAAATCTAACAATGCATTAACTTCTTCATAATACCTATCCTCATCGTAATAGGCTCCAAAATGGGCCAAGCAGAACTCTAACGGATCATTGGTGCTAGAATCAATCATGCAAACAGACTCCATATATACAAAATAAAATAAAATAAAAAAAAAAAATTGCTCCTACCCTTATAATTGGAAAGAAAGAGTTCAAAGAACTCAACTAAGTATTTTCCCACTTCGAAAAGCAGTACTAGTACCTCGTATCAACATTCACAATTTAGGGTAATGAGTGTCAAACTTGTCAAAGTCGTTCAATATATAATTCACAAGCAAGAAACCCGTGATTATTTTGCAGCAGACGAATTTTGTTGAGCTAGACGACAAGGAGCAACCCCAAATGTACATCAAATAAAATTCTAAGACAGAAAACTAGTCAAAAAGAACTAAAAATCCTAAAAAGAAAATAAAAATATATACAAAAGAAAAAAATAAAAATAAAAATAAAACCTAAACTACGATTAGAAAATCAAAATACTAATTACAATATTCCACAACCGCTCCCCGGGAGCGGCGACAAAAATTGATAGGATTTTATAATACCCTATATAAATAACCGCAATCGCAAGGCGTCTAACTAGTAGACAACAGCAAGTACGGGTCGAACTCACAGGGAGCGGGGATAATACTGTAATTATTATCTCAATTAACTAATCAGAAATAATATTTTGGGTTTTAGAATTATAAATAAAATACTAAAACAAACTACACTAATAACATAAAATAAATCAAATGGGAAAAACAGTAGCCAGGGTTTTCAGTATCCACCACTATTTCTATTTAATTACTGAAGTGAAACATAACTCCTGAATATTCATCTATTGTTCGTTCTATCGACATCTCCTATTATATATATTAGAGTCGCAAATATCACTGGGACGCCCTAAGCGTGGCGCATCAAAAGCCCTAAGTATCATGCATACACCATCTAATTGTGGTAGCGAGAAAATAATATGAAATTAATTGTAGGTTCACAAATAATATCCGGATCTTCTAAGCATACCCCATCTAAGGATTTAACCAAAGCATGGAATATCAAATAAGTAGAAAAACATATTTGTTATTCTATTAATTCTGCGCATAGGTTACTGTATTATACAGAACCGGTGAAGCAACAATTAATTTTTCATTAAATCAATAAATCAAAATCATGGAATTAATCTATTCAAATCATAATAGTCTGTATCAAATAATTCGATTTAATTGATCTAAAACTTTAAGTTGTTTCAACATTAAACCCTAGCTACAAAATTAATGAGACATGAAAATGGGTTTCTTAAAACCCATTAAAACAAATAGAAGAAAAGAAAAGATTAAACCCAGTAAGCAGCAGGCGTTTTCCCCTTTCTCCTGTATACTTCTCTAATGTCAGCCGTCACCAATCACGAGCCGCTTCCACCTCCTCCTACCCAAGTCTCAACAAAACCTCCAAAAGAAAAACTCATGTACACCTCCATCTGTGTCTCGAAACTCCTGGACTGAAAACAACCCCTTCTTCTTTTCTTGTCTTTCCTTTTATACCTCTCTATAACCATCTGTACTTCTCTGCCTCCCTAGGTTTCCTAAAAGCAAAACCTAGCCTCCCTAGGTCTATTCTTCACGTCCACTTCTTGTCAGTCATTCACGTGTTCACTCGGTCAACAGCCTCCGTATCTGTACGCCTATTCTCCTAATCTCTCCCAAACAAGAAAACTCATACCTACTTTTATATCAAACGTCCAAAACAAGTCACATGGGCTTGTCCCTTTCCAACTCTTTCCTTTTGGTATCTCACTCAGTCCACTTTTCACTGCCACCTGACCTTGTCTCCTCTTTCACTAGCCAGTCGTACACTAACCACCTATCTTTTCTCGCCTTCACGTGTTGTACTCAAAAGCACCTTACTTTCTCATCTCTCCGTGTTACGTAGGTTTCAGTGAACGATCAAATGGGGTGATGGTTCTGTAACAGATGTTTATGTCTCTATGGTTTATCCACACTCAATTGCCCTTCAACTCCACTAATTGTTTAGTGAGTGCTTGGAATATCAAAAAGTGACGCCATTAATGAGTCCATTTAGCCAAATTTATTGTACCGTCGGGTTTTATGCATGCTACCTATAAAAACATAAAATAATAACATTAGTAGAAAATCAAGTACTAACAAATATAAATTAGACAGTAAATATGTATGAATTATGTCCGTATCAGAGCATAACTATCCTCCCATCTATGTGGTTGTTCACTTACATAACCACTGTAAGGTTGTTGGTATGTATGAGAATAACCATAAGGTTCCGTAGAGTATTGGTCTTAGCCAAAAGATTAGTTTTGATTATACCCCTGGTATGGTTGGTAGTTCTCATAAGACTGAAATTGAAAACCATATTGATTAGAACCATTATATGCTTGATCTTGTGCACCGTACATGTTATTTCCGAATGAAAACATGACGACTCGCCAGAATAAAAGCTAAAATATAAATATAAAACCTAAAACAAAAATAATCAAAGTGATACTTACAACCTATTTTCAGAATTTACCTCCCGCTTTTGTGTACGTAAGTGCAACAAATTACTCAATATATTTCTCACTAATTAACTAGTAATATAACGATAGTAAGGATCGTTCTCATAGAGAGCTGTGTAATTGAGATGTTATTTGGATTAACAAAACTAAAATAAAGTAAAAGACAAAGGGGTTTTTGAGATTTAATTAACTAAAAGACAAAAATAATAAGAAGAAAGAGATGATTAGGGGGTCCTTCGTCGTTACCAATCATTGACTCGAGTAGTATACTTACTTAGCTTTCGTTAGAATCATTCATCACCAACCGTTGAATAACAGCTAGATCAGTGCTATCCCCAAAACTCATTTTATCACTGGATAAGGAAGCTATTGACTACCAGATTCTATTTATCCGGATCACCAAGTAGTAGATCACTCAAGGTGTAACCCAATCGAATGCTTTAGGCTTTGTGAATTTAGGTTGATCCCAGTAGTTGAACTCTTAGATCAAGGTCCACTTGCTGGTGTTATCTTCACTCGCAATTTCTCCAGAAAATCCCTCTGCAAGGTGTCGTGATTTCTACTTGTGCACAAGTCGATGGACGATTACTTATCTCATAATAATTTGGTTGCGCACCCAAACAATATAGAAATCAGTCATAAACCCTAGATGTAGTGAAAACAAACAATAATGATGAAAACTCCAAATAAACTTGTGTTACTAATAAAGCTTTATGCGCGCTTAGAACATTGAATTCATTCTTAATCAATAAAAGGTTTAGCTACTCATATTACAAATAAGAATGGTTTCCCCCTAAAGGGGTAAACCCTAGGTTTAAGATGTAGAAGGTATGATATGAGAGGTAGAGTTTGTGTAGAGATCTAGATATATCTTGTTTGATCCTTAGATGTCTTTATTTATAGCCTTCAATGCTTGGCCCTCAAGTATCCTCTTATTCTAGGGTTTATAATCCCATTGGAACTAAGTTTTCTTGATTTGGAAGTTAAAAACACATCAAAACGGACCCCATAGGTTATCCACAGTCGGCATGGTCGATTCTTATGAATCGGGCCGACTTTATGACCAAAATAGCTCCAATCTCTGCCCCGAAACTTGTTACAGTCGGCATGGTCGATTCCCAATGAGCAATGCTGAGTCTATGGGTCAAAAATACAAAGTTTCCGTCTGAAATAGTGTCACAGTCGACATAGTAAGGAGCAATGCTGACTGGAATGTTGTAGACGACTTTTTCTTTCTTTTGTCCATAACTTCTTCGTCCGAACTCGGAATGACCTCATTATTTTGCGTGCACTTCGTATTCTTGCTCTCTTCAAGATGGTATTAAGAACTGTTGGATTTTAATGTGTTGAATTTTGTCTTTGGCCCTTCTTCACTTGTAGAACTCAACTTCCTTGTCCATTTTTAGCGCTTTGTAACTCATTTTTAGATGATTCACCTAACAAAAGACATAAGCTAGAAGACAAGAGTAATAACAAATAGTATGCAAGAATCATAGTTAAAACATGTATGGATTTGACACTAAAAATATGTAAATTAAGCACTTATCAGTTACTTTTTAATTGTTTAATATACACTTTCTAGTGTAGCTAACACTCTTACTGGCAGTCCTTGCTTATATATATATTTATAGTTTGAATTTGTACTTGTGTCAGTTAAGCTTGATACTTGGGTTGTTTTAACTTCATCCAATCTTCCTTTAGTTTCAAATATTTATGTGGGTATAATATTATGTCAACTAGAAATGATAAACACCACTTTGTTAGAGCAACTCAAGTGGTATGAGTATGTTGGCTAATTTGCCAATTATACTTCCATAGTGGGATGGGCAAACCCAAAAAATGGATTGACAAATTGGCTAATCTGAGGGTTTGCCCATCACGTCTCAAGTTGAGTCGATCGGTTCAACTCCTCGTCTCAAGTTTTCAACTTGAACCGAACGGCTCAAGTTGAACTGAACAAAATAGTTTTATATATTATAAAATTAATTAAGTTGGTTAAATAGATTACTTTACTATATTATATATAATGGGTAACATTTATCATATTTATATATATTTATTTTAATAAAATGGGTCTCATTTAACTTAAAAATAATATTAGTTTATATAAAAAACGGGTCCACTAATTATATTTGCTAGTTTACCATTGTAGATAATTGAGTTTGTCCATCCACGTGGACATGCAAACTAACAAATATACCAATGTCCATTGGATTTGTTCTTAGAACCAAAAAAAATTTAACTTAAATTTACAAATTTTGCTTTAAACCTGAACCGGTGTCTAACATATGTACATATATTTTTTAAAAAATCTTTAATTTAGTTTTGTATTATCATTCTACATCATAATCTATCTAAGCTTTAGATTGTCCCACTTTGACTTCGATACTCTCCTATTTACTTGTAGTGGTTTAGTTCATTAGCAGGAGAACATTTTTTTTCTTTCTGTCGGTCGTATCCAGACCCTTTTCAGTAATGCTTCAATCTTTACTTTTACTATTTTCATTTTTATTTCTGAGTGATGTAACGGAAGATTAACCTTGCTAGACGGGCTGAAATCCAACTCGTTAAAAGGGAAAAAATTTCGATCCGTCATAGATGGTAACAATACACCTTCAAATAATATGAATTTAGTAAACCGGCCACTTCCATGGTTCATCTCTTTCCTTATTTGGGAATCATATTCCATGTGAATGAAACTAAGTATATAAGTAAAATTGGAGAGGATATGGCTTATTAATGACTCAGTTGTATACCTCTTATATAACCTTGGTTTGTTTACAAGTTTCATAACCATTCTCATCCTCAACACCATTGATTATCATCAAGTACAATATCATCATTCATCAGTATAATTCATCATCACCAAACCAATAACACTACAAAGTTTCTCGATCACATTCTATTTCTCAATCTTTCTGATTTACCCATTCTTCCTAACTCACTTGATCAAATCCTCAAAACCAAGTTTCTCAAAATTACTATCATCATTATCTAACCTTTCTCTTTTTTATTTCCATATTTTTTTATTTTCTCCATAACTAATTATTTCTATTTTTTATTACAAAAGTTATATTCATGGTCTTATCAAATACTCTCTTCGTCTTTTTTTGTTAGTCCTCTATTCTATTTTCGTCTGTCTTAAAATAGTTGTCAGCTTCTGTTTACAGTCATATTTTTTGTTAAACTATCAAATATACCCTTAATTTTTTATAATTATAAAATATAAAGATATACAAATAAATCTAAAAATTAAATAATATTAGAAAACAAATTTATCTAATATCTTTCATGTTTCTCTTTATTCTTTCAAAAAAGAAAAATTGGATGCAAAGGTTATATTCCTTATAAATTTTCTACCCCATAATTATAATCTTTTCATTTGTATATTTTTTTCCTTTCTTTTTCTTGAAACACCATGGAAAGAATATAATCCAAATGACCTTAATCCAAATGTAAATATATACCGTATTTATCTTTTAATCCTAACGATAAATATATTTTTATATATCAAAGATAAAAAATTACCAAATATTAACAAATATATAATAATTTTATATACTAAACGTGTTTAATTTTAATTATAGTGACAATAACGTTTAATATGGATAGTCTTGTAAATACCTATGGTCTTTTTAAAATCTTAACTTTTTTAAACCGGACTAATAATTTAAAAAGGAGGGAGTATCTAACACCCAACTCCATGATTATTTTACAAAGAAACACCTCCACCTTGACCATGTTGTTTCACGTGAAGAGGTGATATACATTAAACTCAAATTTTGAAACTCATAGATACACACATTCTTAGACCTAATTTACACCAAAAGGTTTTACTACCCCCAATCATCAAGGATATCTAAGAGCTATCCCTTTTACTATCTAGAGGTCCGGTCAAAGTCAGGGTAAAGTCAAGGCAACGGTCAATCCGTCAATTCAAGTTGACTTTAGTCAAACTTTGGTATCTAAACTTTCGAATGTCATTTGTCCCTCGTCTGATATCTTATTGACGCATTCAAACAATCCATTTGGCATAACCTTTCGACATCTATCTAACAGAACTATTGTCTTGTTCAAATTATTATTTAATTAATTTATATAATTAATGTTTAAGTTCAATTAATTAAGTCATTACGTGATAAAATCGTCATTTGGATAGTCAAAAGGTATTGGCCAGCTTGCGGGTCTTTATGATAAAATTAGTTCACAATAGACCAAGTAAGGTTGGAAACCATCAAGCAATATTGGAGTTCAGTAACACCCAAAAACATGTCAGTTCGCGAACTGAAAACATCAGTTTGCTTATATGTTACATTTGAAGTGTACAGAATCATACTCAAAAGTGTATAATTCGCAAACTGGAAAATTAGTGTGTGTACATGAGCATATTTCGAAGTGTCCAGGAACAAACCCAAAAGTGTACCGTTCGCGAACTGAAAAATTAGTTTGTAAATAGAAAACAAATTTAAAGTGTCAAGGAACATCAAGATTTTGTACTAGTTCACGAAATGAAAAATCAGCTTTGTGAACTGAAAAATCATTTTGTGAACAAGTTTGCAAACTTGGTAATTCTTGATGTTTTTAGGTTTATATTTTCGCAGACATAGTTTTTCGAACAATAAATCGTTTTTAACCTCAAAAGCGATAGACATATGATTATCCAATGCTTGAATTATGTTTTAAATTTTATCAAGTACAAGCTTGAATTCGAAATTTCTTTTTTGTAATTCATCAATTATACTAAAGCCATATAACACTGTCCTAGTAGATAGAATGGTAAAAATAATGAGTAAATAGGATAGCCAGTCTTCATATACCTTTGTTGATGAAGTCCTCGCAGATGTCTTTGTTGTTTTTTAGTCTTCAATCTTCAAGGGTTATTCGGTGAATTCTGATGTTCAACTACCATGCTCTAATTCTAGTCCGATACTGACTTTAGTAGACTATTGTAGATGGTGGATTTTTTGACAAGGACTAGAATTATAAAATCTCCCTCTGCCAAGCAGCAGAAACATAGAAATATCCGCGCATATTTCTGACTTCCTATCAAAACATGAAACAATGTATTTCTACTTATATTACATAGGAGAATTAGGAATACAGTTTCTACAAATAACTACAGGCGTTTTATATTGATCTTGTAGTCTCTCTAATATATAATATTTATATATACATATATATATATATATATATATATAATCATGATTACTATATTACTCACTATCCATTTATGTATGAAATTCTTAGAATAGTACTAGTGCTTGTTGCAATACTCCCAGATATTCTATAATCTCTACATAATAAATCTCAAGCTCCTAGATGGATTGCCCACTAGTACAGAACAACTTGAGTCTTCTCTGGTGCTATTCCTAGAGCTTGTTCTGTATACAATATCTTCATTAGTGCTACTCCTAGAGCTTGTTCTGTATCCAATGTCGATATTCAAATTCTTATTTAAACAACATCAATTTATTGTTATACGCATATTCGGGAATAGTTGATGCCTGATCTTCGAAGTAGCATTCCAGCTTAATGCCTTGTTCACAAAGACACATCAGACTCGAAATCAGGTCCTTAAAAAATGCCACTTTAGCATTTTTCTCAAGGACAAGTCAAAAATTATGCGACGTTCCTCTTGGACGTGCCACAATCAAAGAGTAATGTCTCCATAGACGAGCAACTTTTCCGCGCTAGGTTATCCCTATCTTCTCCGCGCTAGCACCAGGACGACGCTAGCTTTGTTAGTAGCGTCCCAAGGAAGGATCACATTTTCTCCCAGCTAGGCACAAAGCCAGCGGTAGCCTCACCAAGGCTGCGTGCCAAGGACGCGCCATATTTTCTCAGCGCCAGGCCAAAGCCATCGCTAGCTCCACTTCTCTGAGCTAGGCCAAAAGCCAGCGCTAGCTTCTAAGGTTACATCCTCATGGATTCTCCATAGCTCTTTGCACTAGGCACAAGGCCAGAGCTAGCTTCTAAGGCTACGTCCTCAAGGACGCACCACAACTCTTCGCGCTAGGCACAAGGCCAGCGTTATCTCACTAAGTATGTGTCTTCTAGGACGCGCCACACTCTCTGCGTTGGCACCAAGGCCAGCGCTAGCTTCACTACGCAGCGTCCTAGAGACGCGCCACTCCTGCTCAGTGCTGGCCTAATGCCAGCGCTATCCCTATATGGCTATCCATCAAGCCTCATTGCCTGGGTTCTTAAATGCGCCACGACTGGCCATGTGAATCTTCGTGCAATCTTGGTTTCAAACACTTTCATATTTATGCCATGTCACTTCTAAGCTGATATTTGGCCATTAAAATTATACCATGTTACTCCTAAGCTAGTACATGACCACTAAACTTACCAGATTTGACACTGGTCAGTCTAATTATTAAACCAGTGAGTTGTGCAACTTGCCTCACTGACTTAGCAAGTTAATGACTTGACTTGACCTAATCAAATAGTGGTGGTCCATGATTCTCATTGGGGTATTTTTCTGGCGGTGTAAGCCAATCGTGAGTTGTGGCAACACATCCACGAACAATAAGGTAACAAGTAATGGGACGGTTACAGAGCAGTTGAGAGGATGAGGAGTAGTGGTCAAATAGATCCTCCCTATTTTTCGGACATGACTCCACTACAATCTCTACAATCGTCACTTCTCCATCTCTCCCTAACTTCCACCACTTACGGAAAATCAGTGTGTCTCATATGAAACTATAAATAGATGGCCTCATCTATTCGAGAACCAAGAACTAAGAGAGAACAGAGATTTATCCCAGAGATAATTCATTCTTAAACTACACACCATAATTACTCATCACATTGTGATTTCTCAACCTTCTTTTCTTCCCTCCCCTAAGACCAACCCAATCTTTTCCACCTTTGTAATCGAAGCAGGACGTGAACGACAATTTCTTAGTTTACGCTCATCCTGTTCGAGCTTGATCTCTCGAACCTACTGAAAATACTCTTTTGCAATATATTTGTTTTCACCCTAAAACAACTATAAATCAAGATATAATTTTGTTCATCTAACATACCAAAACTTGTGAGTTTGACCGAGCAATGCTCTAATAATATCCCCATTTGTCAATTTTACTGACAAAACTATCTATTACATATGGATTTCAATAAAAAATAAACTTTCAGCTCAATCTCCATAATGCTTATTGATTTCAGCATCTCTTGAATTATTTGTTCTTCAAGTTCTTCTATGGTTCTGCATGTGTTCGTTCAGTATCTTGTTGTTGAATATCTGTAGCTTAATAGCAACTTCTGAGAATATTCAAGTTAGAGTATTTAGAATGAATAATCAATCTACTCAAGTTGTTATGCCAATGCGTACTACGGCGATATGTTCTCCCTCTTAGTCTTTACTTGTCTCTTTTTACTAAATTCGACGCTTACACACACAAGCAATTCACCCCCCCTAGAAATTGCTTAGAAAATCCATACGTCTTAGTAAACTACTACTAAATAATTCTCCCTCTTTTTTAAAAAATTTGACAAGGGTAATTAGAATAGGCATCGTAATGAACAACGCCTAAAGAGATTATCAAGACTAAAGATAACATACTAGCTTTTTAAGATGATTGCACTAAGTTTCGCAACTTAACGTGTTCACCAAAGAGAGATTTTATAGGTACACTTCCATGTTTAAAATTTTACAGCCACACTCCCTAGAAAGATGTAGCAATTAAGCACAAGTCAACGTTGAACTCTCCCCCAATTGATGTCATTCTGAAAGAGAACATCAAAGGCGACCTTTCTAAAGAAAATGATTTTTTCGGATATTAGAAATCTCACAAGGGGATATGAGCTAAGAATCAGTCATCAAAAGTTTCTCATGAGATCATGTTTCTAATCAATTACCAAAAGAAATGGTAATTTAGAACTTTCTCATGGTAATCATACGATACATAATATAATCATGAAGTTACAATGTGAATTCAATCTCAGACATATAATGGTTATAATACGCTTAGAAAAAGAGAGAAATTAAATGTATAACCATTATACGTTTTGAATATTTATCCATATTTTTAGGGATTTGACTTAAATTAAAATATTCATATATCTTATTTATTCATATATAATACATCTCTAAAACGTATAATGGTTATACGTTACACACTCAAATAGGGAACAATCCATAAGGCTAAGTCCTATGGTTCTCAAAGTTATAGTTTCAAGCATGCAAAAGCATTGCCGAAAGTCCAAATTTTAGTTGTGGATCAAGCAAGTGCTTGTTAGAAAAATTGAAT
Organism: Papaver californicum; assembly: GCA_023531435.1. NCBI lineage: Eukaryota > Viridiplantae > Streptophyta > Magnoliopsida > Ranunculales > Papaveraceae > Papaver > Papaver californicum. Next base: position 3,461,777 of record JAJJMC010025361.1, on the reverse strand, counting down.
CAAGTCTGAGCCTAATGGCTAGACGGAAAAAAAAAATACTTTTTCTCCAAATAGATTGGTGCTGATGAATGATGTTTACTAATTGTTTGAGTGGTTGGCCAACTGTTGGAGATTAGTGGGCTCCATTTTTTTCCCAACCATTGGGCGCAACACGCCATACCATTAGGCACTAACAACTTGAATCTTAAAACACCATAAGTGATAGTCACCAATTCAAACTGACGTGGATTCAAAAATTTTATTTGAACTTGAATCATCACCATAAGACTCATCCTAATAGTTAGCTCCTTCAAAGCGCTAAAATAAATGGGTTATGTGAAACCCCTGCGAAACCTCTATAATACTTACACTATTTTTTTTCTGGATCTGACTCACTAAGGTCTTACTCGAAAAATGTGTTTGTGTTTTTAGTCATACCTGACTCAGCTGGCCGATTTTATTTAGACATAAAATACCCTTGTATACAAAATTAAATTAGGTCTTGAAAGGCCAAGTAAAGTGGCATAATATAGATATGATCAACTAAACTATAAATGGAAGCACAAAAATCAATCTCAATTACATTCATAACTTATCAATGTGCAAACAGGAAACTCTCTACAGTGTTTTTCTTTCCTTTAGTATCTCTTTACATGTCATAAACGGTACCATTCCTATATAAGTTACAAGAAGGAAGATTTCAGTATATACACAATACAAGAATATTCACAAAATTGATTAAAAAAAAAAATGGTGAATTACAAGGCCTGAACATTAACCTTGTTTCTTGCAAGAATAATTGAGATCTCTAGACCATGAATGCTTAGGTAAAGAGAAGCTGAGATTGGAAGGTGGATACATATAAATGGGAACCATTACATATAACTATTACTGGTGTAAATTAAACAAGTCCCATTCCAGCATCATATAGTCGAGCACACTTTCAGACTGAATCTCATAACTCCGGATACTTGATAATCCATTTCCATGTAATGGCAAGCTGTGTCAAAGCAATTAACAAATAATATTGTCCATTTCCGACCCCAGACAAATGCACTAGTTTCCTGAAAATAAAGGCTTCTTAGGCTTCTTAAAATATATGCAAAGGAATCTAAGCAACAGAAATATAACACTGCATAAAAGTATGGCCATAACTCATTTTTTTCAAACCCACAGGTTTTGCAACCAAAAGGGAATTTACGTAAGCATTAATATTTTTACGGAGAGACTGCTCGGACAGGGTCATATGTAAATGAATTTGATATAAAAAGTGTTTAACACTTGCAGAACTCATATCCGAGATACTAATCTAGGTTGGGACACATAGCTTTCTGCTACAAAAAAAAAAAACTCCAAACAATTTGTTGAAAAAAGAACATCTCACCTCTAAGACCTGTATGAATAATAGCAGTTTTTTCTAGTTTAAAATCAATTCATCCATGTTTAGCATCTTTCACTGCTGCAGAGTCATAACTTGTCACAGAACCTACCTATAAAAATTTAGTTGAACAAATAAATCAGACATCACATATGGGACTCTTAAATACTAAGGTAATATCAGTTACTCACATGACTTACGGTAGTTAAATAGAATAACAATGTAAATCAAACCTTGGGGGTTTGGCATCAGACCACGTGGCGCATAATTCTTGCTATATTTTTTATTTTTTTAGAAAAAAAGGCAAGACTCAAATACATATACATATTGATCATAAAACTCTTATTCAAAATTGGAAACGATTACAGGACTGACTCAACAATTACATAGATCTCAAAGATTTTAAACAGACAACAAGGGCATTCAAACCATTTAACATCATAGTCCCGAGCCCTAATATGAAAAAGAATTCCTTCAATTCCTAACTGATTGCACGGTAACATAACAAGTTTAAATGGTCTTGGTTGGATCAAAAGTAACAATCCAAACCATATAAAAAATCTACATATAATAGAGATGTTAGGATCCTTAAATCCAACCATTTCTCAAGGTTTTTTTCAAAATCATAGTGAAGGTGACATAGTTATAACAGGATCCATAGATCCATCCATTTTTCAATGATTTTCTCAAAGTAAAAGTAGTACATGTAACAAGAATAACCTAAATCGGTTATAATTTGGCTGAATCGGTCTGGAACAGTCTGGATCTTCTTCGAAATCGTTCTTGGTGTCTTTGTTGTCATTGTAACTACTTGTGTCTATGTCTTTGGATATCTAGTTTTTGCTGATATATGAACTGGTACCGGAGTCATGGTGCATTCGATGTTGTTGCTGAGTGATTCTTGTTGTTGTGCTTCCTGAAGAGTTGTTGAACTTGATGTAGACTCCTTCGATGTGAAGAGCTTGTTCAAGGGATTGAAAAGAAATCATCAAGAACTTGCTTAAGAACTTGTTGAGAAATCCCAAAACCTTAACTGGAAACCACTTCAGTCAACAAACCCAAAAAATTTAAATCACAATAGATAAGATAAAGATCTTAAACAACAAATCTAAGAAAATAGATGATGAAATTCAAAACTAAATAGAAAAAATAAAACTAAAAACTAGATCGGAAAAGAGGAAGATGATGAAGGGTCTTTATTAATAGCAGGTAAAAAACAAAAACAAGCAGGAAATCAGAAGATAGAGGAGAGGAAAAAGATGGGTTGAGATTCTCCTGCTCAGATATGCTCCAAAGAACGGATCTGAGCAGGAGAAAACTCAGGTGGCTAGTGGCTAGGGTTTCAGTAAGTCTTGAATTTCAGTTAGTCCTGTAAAACTTCTTGTTATCTGATTATTTGCATAACATCGAATCAGACATGTGCTAGTACTGTTTTTCAGTAAAAACTTGACTTATCAACTAACTATAAATACTTTCCATTTGGTCTAAGTGTACTCAAGTACTTTTTTATATAGATTACAAACATAGTATTTATCCTACACACGACAAGCCCCCGAGAGACGACTATTTTTTTTTTTAGTTTGTTTTCTACCAGTCTAGCAGTTTATAAGAACCCATCCTATAACATATATATGACACCATCTATAGATAGTTTATTAGACATCCTTCACATTCTCTTTTTTTTTGGTCTGTGACAACGTCATAATCACACCAAAAAACATATTTTGATAATTTCCTGGATAAAGATAAGCTATTAAAAGGAAATATAACTGTCAATATCTACAAACTGGCCAAGTCTGACGTCAAATCTAATGTTTTGATCTTCTTCTTCAAAGTGACATGAACTGTTATCGTTCACTATTTCAAAAAAATCATTGATTATCTCTGTTGAAGCTGTCATAATAATTCAAAATGTCCAAGAAATTGCTTATAATCCTACGAGTCTATTACAAGAATACTGACTTGGAGCCGATCACCAAATAAAAATAAAAAATGACTAAGGGTACATGTTGAACATTGAATTCTTAAACTATATTCATTAGTATATCATCCAACGTATAATTAATAATAAACAATAATACAATCATGATCAACAAAAATCCATAGAATAAATTTTCTGATAATGGATGCAAAACCCTAGAAAAACATAAAATTAAACGAGAAAAAAATAATAATATAGAAAATCCTTGTTTTGATTCAAATCGATGGCTTCCTCATCCTTATTTTGATCTTCAATAATTTCTAGGGTTTTTCGTTTTCATCAAAAGGCTTTGAGTTTTCTTTCGTTCTGAAAAGAAGGAAATGAAAAAAAAAAATCTTTTAAATATATGAGAGTAATTTCGTCATTTTGTACGACTCAGAGCTGTGTGCTTTGAGTCAGATGTGTTCTTATACCTGACTCAAACGGGTCCGAGTCAGAAGTGCATCATGAGTCAAATGATCACAAGTCAAGTGTGATAAAAAAATAAAAACAAACGATCTTACGTCTAACTCGGACCGAATCAGATCCAGACATCGTATCAGCAAAAAAAAAACAAATAAACTGCTGATCTAGGGGACTACTTGGTTTACTAGCAACCTATATTGCACGGACACAAAACATAATTACGACACGATACATATACGGGGACACATTAAATATTAAAAAAATAGGTTAAGGAAACATGTTATATATATTATATACACTATTAAAATAAGCTAGCAACGATTATCTTTGATTTCCTCCGATAGTAATAGACGGCCAATTGGGTTGTAAAGATAGCAAAAACCGGTCCCATTGTAGCTACCATCAAAAATAGAAAATGGGCCATATCATTTAGATGCAATCCCATCCGTTGGGTAACATGATAGTAGGATAAATATAATTGTTGTGTACTTACTCGATAAGTATCTCTTCTCTCTGGTCTCTACTAGAAGGAGAAAACCAGAGAGAAAGTAAACTCTTTCCTCAGAAAAATAAACCCTAGATTTCATAAATTACTAAAAATTGGGGATTTTTTCAATTCCGATCAGTTTAGAGTTTTTATTTCAGATTTCAGATTGTCATCATGAATTTCTTCAAATCACTATTATTAGATGAAGAAGAAGAAGAATTGTCATCATCTGATTTAGAATCAGATCAGAATCCAAATTCTGAATCACCCCAATCAAACCCAGACCAAGAATCACAAAAAAGGAGCGATCTTGATGAACACCAAGATGAAGAAGAAACTGAAATTGATGAGAACCCTAGTATGGGTTGGAATTTTGGTGGATTAATCAAAAACATTGCAACAAAATCAGAATCAGTACTACAAACTTATCGACAAGATTTATCAGATTTTAGTTCTGGTTTAAAGATTGAAACTTCAATCCTGCGTGAAGTTGCTAGTAAAGTTGTGAAGGAACTTCCAACAACATTTGAATCGGGTACATCTGTTGCTACTGAGTCACTTGAATCGGTTGGACAAGCTATTGATGATTTTGGGAGTTCAGTTTGGAGAGGAACAGCTGAGATTATCTCCCAAGGTAAAGAAACCCTTTTATCAAATTCTGATTTTGATGAAAATTCTTCTGATAATTTACAGTTTAGTACTAATTCAATGAATCATTCGATGAATTCTAAGAAGTATAATAGATTTGAAGCTCAATTATATGCAATACAAACTGATTTGAAAACATATTGTGAAAACTCTGAGGATTTGGAGGATTTTGAGGGTTGGAAATTGGGGTTTGTATTGGGGGAAAAGAGTGAAGAGATTGAGAGTTTGTTGAATGAGAATGAAGTAATGGATAGGATTTACACTAGAATTGTTCCTGGTGAAGTTGATGATGGAACATTTTGGCATAGATATTTTTATCGAGTTTATAAGCTTAGACAAATTGAAGATGCTCGAGCTAATCTTGTTAAGAGAGCTATAGAAGGTGACGAAGAAGAGGATTTGAGTTGGGATGTGGATGATGATGAGGAGGAGGTGGAGGAAGGGATTAAGTTGCCGGTTGTGAATGATGATTCAGTTGAGAATGAAAAATTGATTGGAAATGTTATTGATGGATCAAGTGCTGGGTATCATGTTGAGTCTACTGCTGAGGTTACAGAGAACAAGAGTTTGGTTGTGGAATCGACGGGTGACAATGTGTCAGATGAGAAAGGGGCTGTTATTGAAGGAAGTTCTGATATGACTAACGATGATTTGGTAGAGAAAGTGAATGAAATGTTGGTCATTCAAGGGAAGTCTGACACTGGTGGTGAATCTGGGAAAGATAGTGATTTTTCAGTTGTTTCAAGTCAACCTTCATTACCTGATGAAGAAGAAGATCTTAGTTGGGATGAAATTGAAGATGTGGGAGACAGTGATGAAAAGAAAGTGAGTTCTGATGGGAGAGCTAGTTTGGCTAAGCGGTTAACAGTCGCAGAGGAGGATGAAGATTTGAGTTGGGATATTGAAGATGACGATGACGAGACGTCGAAATCTTAATCTGGGAATCACATAACATCTAAAACATAGAAATCATTGTGGGTTATCTTATTTCTCTTCTTTTTATGCATCATTTATCTTGAAAAAATTTTATTTAGTTGCGAAAATTGGCAACCATTATGTTTCTTTAGGTGGTATATAGTGTGAATAGTCATCTTTGTATATGTGAACAAATGAATTTGAATCTACTCACAAATGAATATGATTCAGTTCGATGCAAATGTTTTGCTTTTTATTTCTGATATTGATCTGCTTGTGGTATTTGCCTGCATTTCAAGTTTATCCCTCAGATCAGTCTTTGTAGTGCATCTGTCTCATGGAAAATTATCAGGCGGTATTTTTCACTGTAAGATCTCTAGCTTGCTGATATAATGTACATGAAGGTTTTCATGTCTAGTTTTCTGATCATTACTATCAGGTATACCATATTGTTTTGATTGGTGAAGCAGATGATAAGATTATTATATTCTCTTAAAATATTTCTGAAAGAACACGTAGTATTTAGTTGCTAGCTGAGTATTGTCTTCTTGTTATGCTTCATTTGTGCTGATTTAAAGGGTAAACATTTTTAACTTATGTATCTGATTATGTGCATATGGGTGTCGTATGTTATCAAGTACTCGTCGTCTAATGAAAACCTATGGATTAGGATTTCATTATTTCAGTCATTTCCCGAAGAGTCATTTCAAATGGTCACTAGTCACTAGTCACTAGATTGGTTGCTCTAGCACAAAGAACCTTATTTACTTTCAGAATACTAGATGACAGGAGTTAAGTATGTATTAGCTTTGTTATCTTACTTTCACTGAATAGTTGTAATTGTAGTACTCAATTCCATGTATGCTTCTATCGTAATCAAGCATTTGTAGGTGAGAGCTTATCTAGCGTGAATTCTTATATCCATCTTTTGTCAAACACTCATTTCAAATAGTTATAGATAGATTTGAGTCGTTTGTTCTAGCCCTTAAAGTAAACTTACTTTCAGAATGCCTGTCAGGGATTACTGTGTTTAATGGTCGAGCTAATCTTGTTAAGGGATTACTATAGTCTCTTCATTTACTTGGTTCTTCTATGTGTTGTTGTCCTTGTCCCGTAGTTCTTAGTTAAAATTTTAAAATTTCATCTCTCTCGCAGAATGCCAATCTCATTCCTCCTTTTGGTTGTTTTTATGTAAACTGCTGAACCATATTATCTTCTTCAGTCATCAACCAGAGAGTTCTTCATTCTTTTTTATCTGTAATTTGCTGTTAGTCATTCCTTTGGACACTGGGCAGGACTTGCATTATGCATATTATTTGAAGGACAATGAAAGTGTTGAAAATGGTGGTGCAATCTCATATGGTTGTTCTTGTGTTATTATCCGTTGGTGGATGTTACGTTTTTAGGTATAGTTCCCATCAAAAGACCCAATACATATGCTTACATACAAGAGAAGTAACTCCGGATTTAGAATTCTATTTCTAGGAATATATTAGAGTTGCTATCTCCTGAAAATGACGAATTTGCAAAGACTTCCTACTGCTTTAGAATTTTTAGTTTGGAAAGAGTTTTAATTCAACATCCAAGTGCTAGTTGGTACATATAATAGTTATGGAAGAGATTTCTACCAGAGAGAATTCAGAGATGAAATAGGAAGAAGAGAGACGCAACACCCAAGGTGAAATAACCTTGAAAAGTAAAGTTGTAGACGTCTCCTTACAACATCATATACAACCTTGAAAACTTGTAAAAGTCTTTCTCTAATCAAATAAACGTTACGTTCTTATTGAGCAATCTAATATTTTTCTTGTTTTACAACTAGTTGTGTCTTGATTGGGTCTAGGTTGATCAAATTGGAATTCAGAGTGAAGATAAATAGATAGAAATTTACAGCATCTAGGGTAAAGTGACTTTGAAGGTGGTAAAAAGGCTTGCTTTAAGGAAATGAAGTGCTAGTTTTGAAGCTAATTGTTTTTCTTGTTGGGTCTAGGTTGATCAGTGGGGGGAAAAAAACAATTTAGGGACCTTAGAACTAACTGTTGCAGGATTTGGAAACAAATTCGCAGTTGAAACTAACAAATTTTACTGTCAATAACGAATTGATCCCTGCGGCACAGGTATACACCCAATTTGTTTCAAAACATGGTCGATTTTCACAGATAAAAAAACAATCAAAGACAGCACAGTTAATACAAGAAAATTCATAAATAAGATGAAAATGAACACAATTACTTAAAATTTGAAAATGACAACGACAACATAAAAGTGATACAAAATTCCACCCTTCACTAGGGTTAATTCACGATCAACAAACTCTGAACTCTGAAGGGCTTCATCTAAACTACTTCTAACACTCTACTTCGGTTTTCACTCGAGTAAATAAAATGGACTGGTGCCAACACATGATCATTTCTAATATTCCTAAAGAGAGAGAGAAAGAAAGAAACCAAAAACCATCCTAACCTATGAAGTATTACACTGGCAATGGAAAAAAGAGTAAAACAAGCTTCCAATTTGAAACGTCGGAACCTTTTTTTGACTTTCGCTTTGTTGAACTCCTTTTGGGTCTCTAACAATGTAAGAATCCTAGGATAATTTCACTGCTCAAAAGACTCACAAAAGGTTGTGTATCTCCTGCCGGAGATCATATAGTAAGGCCTATTTCTGTCGTTTAGTATTTTAAGGCGGGAAATTTCTTACACTGCAACAGCTGAATGAGATGTGGATTCCACAACTTGGGTTTCCATTGAGGAAGGTAATCCCAGAAGTCTTGCTCGTTGAGCCCGAGGAGGAAGATGTTTTGCAGGTTTCTTGGGTTTCATTGTCCACGGTAAGAACACACCAGTACCAGTATTTGAGATCTTCCTTGGGTTCATAAGAATTGGACGTGCTGGGGCTAACATGACTAGTGGAGCATAAGAAAGTCCCCATTTTGGGATTACTTCCATGGGTCCATAACCATTCGGAACTCTGTAAGGTTGTGGCATACCTGGTTGCCAAAGTGTCATTGCTGTAGTCATGGGAGGTATTGTTGATGGTTGGATGTGATTCATATCTGTTCGAACTTTGAAGAAGGTCATGCTAACTCTCTTGTTCTCGGATGGGCATATGACATGTTTTGCCATGTCCGCACTGTTTCCTCGCATGACTAGGAGTGACCTGCATATGGCAATGAGAATATCATTAAAGAAAAGTTATTGGGTGAAAAAAAACTACTTAATCTGGAATAGCTTTCGATGTTGATTGAGTTTTGAACCCATACGGCTATCCCCCGAAACGTTGGTTTGCTGTTAGCCCTTAAATTCTCCTAAAACTTAGAGGATGTGTTTGAAAAATATGAACGAAAAGCAGTGTAGTTCAGTGAAGTTGCTGGCTTACAGGGTAATTGCCAAGTAACGCACACTTGCTGGGTCTAAAGGAAGGCAAACTGAAATGTTCTGATCAGTCGAATGAAATTTCACATATGTTCGGCATAAGGGATTTGTTTTCATATGGACACTATGTAAAGAGAGAATATCAAGTTCTTACCCTTCTTTGAGTGAAAGCGTTAGTGGACCTTTATAATTCCCATTGTTTTCGCTTACAAGAACACGACCAAATGCCATCGTTGATTCAGAAAGAAGAAGAGTAGAGATTGGTTGGTCAAGATGTGGTGGTTTTAGGAAAGGTTGAGAGTATTCTCCCTGTTTAAATAAGAAAAACAGTGTTAATTCGCCTCTAGAATCACAACAAACAGAATTTTATAACCATCATAAAAGGAACTCATTTTTAGGAATACAGAACTGACATATTATACCTCGTCAAAGAAGTTAATAATACAACTGTTGGGTTTTCTGCTTTCAGGTATTAGATGCCACTGAGAAAGGTGATCAATGACAGCTTGAAGAACGGATGGAATTGGTTCAATATTGCCTGCAAAAACAAGACCAATTATAAATGTGACTGAGAAATACACAGCTTTAGATTTTAAGCGAGAAACTTGGAATTCACATTCGCGTAAGTATTACTTACTCTTTTCAGATTTTGTTTTCTCGTCCCTCATTTGTCCAAAGATTGGAACTCCAAGTTGTATTAACTCTCTTTTGTTCCCTTTCAACTGTTGGTTGAACAAAATGAATGTATCCCCTGAAATCATCAACATAAAGTCAATTAGCTCATCACTAAACATCGCGCAAATCATGCATGGCCTCCAAAATTTGAGCCAACAGTAAAAGAGTCGGATCTCACCAGAAAGTTCTCCACTGTGACCACCATGGCGAAGATCATTTATGTAGTTTCTAAGCTTAGAAAGTTCGGAATCAGTAAAGATATCTTCAAACAGTTTTAGACCTTTAACAACATTGACCTGGAAACCGCAACTAAACAATCAGCAACAGAAAAACAATCATAAACCAAGCTCTGCTCTATTCTCAAACATCTCATTAAAAAAAAAATCTAATTCGAAAGATAGAACTCGCCATATGCCCTTTCACTGGCTCCTTAGCAATGAAACCTTTGGTCATCTTGATGTTGTCTCGTCGAGTCTCACAATCGTCATGGTTTGAACAAATTTGAATGTTTTCCGCTGGTAAATTCCCTCCTACAGTTCAAACCAATAGCAAACAACATCAACAAAGTTGTAAAATAATTCTCAACTCAACCATTACTCAGAAAAAAAAATATTATCGATGTCAATGGGGAGTATCTTTATGACGTGTATACCGCGTAATTATGACGCCTAATATAACAAAATTGTCAACCCAGCTTGTTAATTATGACCATTAAATTCAATAACTGTACTCAGAAACTGACAGAAGTAAACAGTCACTGTATATGACATAACAAACTGGAATCTTAATCTCAACCCAAGCTAGAAAATGGAAAGAAACAATGAATGAATGAATGAATGGAGTCAGACACGTATGAGTCAGAAAAATTCAGAGAAACAGATTTCAGATTTTTGCCTTACCTAAGACTGAATCAATCTAAGTAAAAGCTTACAATAAATTATGATTGCACACATCTCGAGGTAAATCACAAATTCCAAAATTAACTGTATTTACAATTTTTACAGAAAAAATCTACTTTTTGTTTCCTTTTCTGATCTTGAACAACCCAAAACCCCATTTAATCCTCGGGAAATTGAATACCTTACCTTTTCAGACGATTTCTTTTCCGAAAAAAAAATTTCGGTTTAGCAAACAATACAAAACCGGAGATGATTCTTTTTATGTTATGTTATTTTTGTCAAACATATTAACAGCATTTTGATTGTATTCTCCGAAAACAAAATAAAAATAATCAAAATATAATTGAAAAAGAAAAAAACTATTTTCCACGTTAATAGCCACTGACTGAGTTTCTCTTGCAAGATCCAAGTTATTCTAACTGAATATCGAATCAGAATATTTAAATTTTCAATTAATCTCAATTTAATTTTTTTGTTAAAATCGAGTTCCGATCAAATTTTAAAACAGAGATTAACCAATAAGGAATCAATATTAAACAATTAATAAATATGATTGAATTACTGACCTTCGTGATGATCATCATCACTGGATTTACGATCTAATGAATCATAATCCTCAGAAGAAATCTCTTCATTTCCAGAATCATCACAACTTTTCTTCAATTCTTCTTCTTCTTCTTCTACGGCTTCGACAACCGTTTCTTTTTCGGATTCATCTATTTGTTTCTGAAAATCAACAACCACTTCTTTCTTCTCTTCTTCTTCCAAGATTTCGATATCATTAGTACAACAATTATTATTTTTCTTCTGTTTCTTTAACTCAATAACACGATTAAGCTCAACAGGAACATCAGCAATTGAAAAATAATTCTGGTTATTTAAAATCGGGATCCAATTCAATCTTCTTCTATGAATCGCAGCAAATACAGCTTCATATTCCGATCTTTTACTCTCACTAATTACATCTTCACCATTTAACTGACTTAATTCAGTTAAATGACTGCATAATGAATCGATTATAGCATTTGCTGCAGCGAATTCTCCTCTAAACCACGCAATGATCGCGTCTCTAGCAAATGTCACCGGAACTGTTGATGTTGGTGAAGTTGTAGCTGCAGCTGCTGTTGCTGCTGCCGCCATCGTTGATAGCATCATTGGTGGTGGTACAGCCGCCATCGGCATCTCTATGGTTTTGAGAGAAAAAAAAAATTCAGTCACCACCGGTTTAATTCAATTAAACGGAATTAGAAATGCTGTTTTATCGGAAAATCGGGGTTTTTTTTGTTTTCTTTTTATCAGAGAGTAGAAAAAACAGGAGAAATCATTTTTATGGTTTCAGGGTTTTAGCTTTGGTTTGTTTATATAGTTGTGATTTTTTTCCGTACACGCGGGGTCCCCACATTCGCTGAGTTGTCAGGTTTTAAATAAGGTGATTAGGATTTTTATTAAATTTTATTCAAATGGACGGTTTATAATTGAGGGATTCAGTGTATTTGAAAATAATAAAGAAATTATATACGGTAAAATTAATGGTAATAGATTATGCCACGTAGATTAAACCATAAGTCAAGTTTTCTTTTTTATAGCAAAAGAGGAAGAACTACAAATAGTTTAGATTACACCGTCAACCCAACTTTGGAGACCCTGACCTTTACTACCTAGGATTGCCAAATTTAAAAGTTCCAACTGTGGTTTGGACGGGAAAGTTTACAGAAAACTTGATTTAAAGTAGACATTTTAGTTAAGATAGAGTCTACTATCCGGTTATTTCTCCATCCCGTCGCTCTGATACGGCCTTGCACAATCTTTGCCAAGCGAGTATTAAGAGTCAAAAGTAGAAAATCTCTTTGTTGTAGTTGTTCTGCCTAACAGAGAGTTTTTAACATGGCTAAGCAGTCGCCTTCTTTTTTTCCATGGGCTTTTTCTCTCGATGATCTTCTTCCAATAGTTTCCTCATTTGTAGTAAAAATTAAAGTTGTATACCCTGTTTAGCCAGTTTGGGTGTTCAAGTAAGAGGTGCTATTAAAAATAAGGATTTTGTTATTTGTTTTTTCTTCAGGAACTTGGGCTCTTCCCCGAGCTACACTCAATCTCAGGTTACTGGTTTCATCTGGTTGAGCAGAGATGGTGTTTTAGGACATGAGATGGTTAAGGATGAGAGATGTTGTATGCCTAGGGTTTTGATTGGTTGACTTGAAAAAAAATTCACACCTTGCCTTCCAAATGTACCAGCAAAGGGTAGAGGCAACTGCAGGCCAGGTTGTAAGGTGAGAAATGGGGTGGGTTTGGTTGAACCACGAAGCCACCACTCTTTCAAGGATTGAGTAGTGGAGGTTGTGGTTTCCAAGTTAAGGTCGCAGGAAAAACAGACAGCTTTACTAAAACTACAGTGCATTAAGAGATACTCCCATGTTTCCGCATTGTCATGGCACATAACACATGTTGGGTTTATATGAGTCGCATAAGTAGCTAGGGTGGCTCTGATAAGAAGAATCTTGGTTTTTAGTTTCCATACAAAATATTGAATTCTTGGGATCACTTTTAGTTTCTAGATTTTTTAAACTAGAGGATCATCTGGTTGGGTTTCCTTCTTGTCGAGAAGATTATAGAGAGATTTGCTGGAGAAGATTCCTTAAGGGTCCGCTACCCGCTTTAGAGTATCTTCTTTGGTTTTGTTCGGGGTTATAATGAGGATTTTTAGAGCTGTGGAATTTCCAAAGAGACCAAATAACACACGGACATTCCAGCCAGAGTCTGAAAAGAGATCAGAGACCAGCTCATAGTGTCTTCCTTCAAATGAGATTTTAGTGAGGGGAGTTTCTTCAGAATCAAGGATCCAATTATCCTTCCATATGTTTATGCTCAGCCCATTTCCCACTTCCCAAACGCTGAACTTTTTGATTAGCATCATTCCTTGGTGTACCCCTTTCCAATCCCAGGAAGAAGCAGAGTTACAAGTCGCATGAAAGGGCTTGGTGTTAGGAAAATAACTAGCTTTCATGGTCTTTGCCCAGATGAAGTTTGGTTCATGAAAAAGTCTCCAACCATTTTTTGCTATCAGGGCTAGGTTTTGAGTATGCAGATCCTTTAGGCCATTTCCACCCTTGTCTTTGTTCTTGCATAAAGTCTTCCAGCCTTGCATGTAGATTCCCTTATTAGTATCAAGTTTTCCCCACTAGAAGTCTCTGATTTTGCTAGTGATTCTTTTGGTAACAATTTTGGGTATGATAAAGGAGGACATATAGTAGATGGGGACTGATCCAAAGTAGTTTTAGCTAGAATTCTCCTACCAGCAGGAGAAAGGGATTTAGATTTCTAAACTTTTAGTCTGTTATCAACCTTATCCGCCAAGGAGTCGAAACAAGCTATTTTGGATTTGTTGGTGAAGAGGGGACCACCTAAATAATTATCGTCTAATATGATTTTCTTGACCTGGAGAATGTCGATGATGCGTTTCCCATGAGAGTGATGGATTTTAGGGGAGAAGAAAATACCAAATTTAAAAAAATTGATCATTTGACCTGAAGATTTCTCTTAGTCTTGAAGGACTTTGAGAAAGTTAAAGCTTTGGATGATATTGGTTTTTACAAAAATGAGACAGTCATCTGCGAAGAGCATGTGACTTATGGAGGGGCAGTTCTTATTAACCTTGATGCTAGTTATGAGACCAAATTGCTCGGCATGAGAGATAGTCCTAGAGAAAGATTCCATGCAAAGTATGAAACGATATGGGGAAGGGGGTCTCCCTGACGAAGACCCTGGAAGGTTTAAGGAAAGAGCTGGGGGATCCATTTATGAGTATGGCTGAGGAACTTGTGCTAATGCATTGGTGGATGAGGTTGCACCAAACATCCTCAAAGCCCATTTTTTTTATCACATCGAGAGGAAAATCCCATTCTACACGATCGAAGGCTTTGGACATGTCGATTATTAGACCCATTTGTTCGTCTTTTCCTTTGTGTTTTCTCATGGAATGAATGATCTCATGAACGACAAGAATGTTGTCAGAGATTAACCGTTGCTTGATGAAAGCCGACTAATATGGAGAAATGAGTTTGTCAAGGAGAGGTTTTAGTATGTTGGCCATGACCTTGGAAATGACTATAGGAAATGTTACATAGACTAATGGGTCGATAATCTCCAGGGCAGGTGGGATGGAGCACTTTAGGAATGAGGGAAACAAAGTTTAATTCATCTTAGTTAGCATGTGCCTACTAGAAGAATAAAAATGCTTGAACCATTTTTATGACATCAGGACCAACTATGGACCAGTTGGATTGGAAAAAACAAGGAGGGAAGCCATCAGGCCTTGGGCTGGAAGTTGGGGTCATGCTGAAGATGGCCTCTTGGATATCAAGGATGGTTAGGGGCAAGATGAGTGAGGAATTATCCTCATCAGTTATTGAGGGTGGAATGAGATTAATGATTTCCTGATTAATAACTGGACAAGAGGTAGTGAGGAGGGATTCAAAATGAGAGTTAAGGCATTCTGCTATTTTTGTCATTTTCTTCAATCCACTGGTTGGATCAATGTTCTTCCGTATTTGCTTTATCACAGCATTCTAGTGGAAATAATTGGTTTTCTTATCATCCAGTTTGAACATTCTATCATTCCCCTTAACTTTCCATAGCTCTTCTTCCAATTCATAGAACTTTAAGATTTCCTCTTTGGTTTGGGAGATTCTAGGACCATCAAGTCTATTAGTTGGGTTTGAAAGGATGGAATTTATCCTGGAGTTGAAGGTTGAGATGTTGTTTGGTATCTTACAAAATTGATTCTTGTTCAAGTTTGCTACTTTAGCTCTTATAGACTGGAGGTTAGAAACAAGTCTGAAAGCATGTGAACCATTGATGTTGGGGTTCCATGTGTTGTTGATCAACTCTCTACAAGAAGTTTTTTTTTTTGTAGATTTCAAAAAAAATGAAAGATTTTTTATTGGGCTGGATTTGTGTTTCGGTGGATAGCAGTAGAGGAGCGTGGTCGGAGCCAAGGAAAGGGAGGTAACGAAGTTTGAAGTTGGGAAAAAGCGTGAACCAATTACCAGTGGCTAAGCCCCTGTCCAGTATTTTTTCGATGAGGCTTGGACCATTTTGTTGGTTAGTCTAGGTAAAGGGAAATCCCAGGAAGCCAATGTCCTTGAGCCCCAGGTTATTGAAAAGGTTATTGTATTCCCTAATTCTGGCCTCATTTGCTGGGTGTCCCCCTCTTTTTTCTTCACCATCAAGAAGGACATTCAAATCACAAGGAATCAGCCAAGGGTTAGAATTGGACCCACTTACATTTCTAACTTTATTCTATGAGAGGGTTTTCCGGCCTTCGTTATAGGGGCTACCATACATACAAGTAAGGTTCTACTCATTTTTTGTTTTTTCATTCCAAACTTGACAATCAATTTGGTTAGCATCTTGATAAGTAACCATGAGTTTAATGCTATTGTACCAAGTTATGGCTATGCCCCCAGCAGATCCAACAGGCTCTTGGATAACAAGGTTGAAAAAACTGAGGTCTGGAAAACACCTTCTACAAAAGCTTTTTGGTTTTTTGTCTCTGCGAGGAATATAAGACTAGGGTTATTTCGGTTAACAAGCTTTCTAAGGTGTTGCATAGTATCTTTAGGTCTGAGGCCCTGGCAATTCCACGCCAACAATCTGAAAAATTGCCAGAAGTAGGAGACTATTGGGTAGAAGAGAATGTGAGCATGATAATGCTGGTGCATAGAGAAGTTATACTTGGGGAAATGCAGGCAAAAGAAGAGGGAAATAAAAATCCATATAGAATTTGAAATACTGACCTTATGAGCTTTCTGTTGTTGCTGGTGTCTCCTTTCTCCATGGTACCCCATGCCCTCGACAAGCTGAGTTGGTA
Organism: Papaver californicum; assembly: GCA_023531435.1. Lineage (NCBI taxonomy): Eukaryota > Viridiplantae > Streptophyta > Magnoliopsida > Ranunculales > Papaveraceae > Papaver > Papaver californicum. The sequence continues at coordinate 3,445,170 of JAJJMC010025361.1, read as the reverse complement.
TGGAAGATTCCAGTTTGACGCTCTTTTTCCTAGCATAATTTTTGTTGCACAAGTTTTGTTTGACAACAACTGTTGAGGATCCCTTTTCAAAGTTAAGGTTTAGGAGGTTTGCAACCTTGCCAAAGAGAGAGGCAGAGAAGGAGATTTGAGGGCCAGTGATTGAAGCAGTTTTTATTTTTTTATCAGAAGTGGGGGAATTGGTATTGATTTCATTTTTTCTTTAGGGGTTAGCCACATTTTCCTCATGGATCACTTGAGGGATTGATCTTGTTCCTTTCTTTCTATACCAGGTTCTGGGGGGGGGGTTGGAGGATATAGAGGAGTCAGAGAGAGAGGGGCTTTGCTAGGGGAGTAAGCTGAAGGTAAGGGTTTCGGGGTTTTGGATTATGGATCCCTGAATGTTGGCTGGAACCCAAATGGTAGGATCAAAACCTGGGGTAGTGGGAGATCAGGGTTTGGGGTTTTGGGAGGAGATATGGGTTTTGAGTTTGGGTGGGAGGTTGATTTTTGTTGATTGGAGGAATGGGATTGGAGGCCTTGAAGGAGGAAGGGGAGAGAAATCCTAAAATGGTAGGGGAATTGTTGGTGCCATTGAGGGATGGTGTGGGTTATGAGTGTTGGATCCTTTCTGAGGGAGAATGAGGGTGTGACTATTAAAAATGGGTCTAGGGACTATACGGGAAACCAGAATTAAAATTAATATAACACAAACATACGGGTACATTTGTTTTCCTTCGTATATCATGTCATATCTGGAACGTTATAGATAGGAAGGAGATAAGGATTGTGGCTCCATTAGTTTTGAAAGAGGGGGGGTAAGAGGGACAACTCTCAAGGGTGTTGGCCTGAGAGCCAAAGGAGGGGTATGACTGTTGGTGGCTGATGGGGAATGAAGTTGAGAGGAGGAGACAAAACCCTTGATGTGGAGTGGTAGAAGGGGGGCAAAGTTTTGAGCAGTGGTTGAGTGGAGGTGGGGGATGGAAACTAGGGAGGCAGCAAACAAATCCCTTCTCTTGGGAGAACGTTGATCCTTGTTATGGTCAAGGGTTCTACAAAATTGGCAAAGATTAAAAGGGTGCAAAAAATATGAGAATTTTATCCAGGTTTTGGTGCCTTCCACCAAGCAATCAGACCCATAGGGTAGCCTCCGAGAGATTGGGATGGAGACTAGAGCATCAACATTTTTCCTGTTGGTTTGAGAATATCTACCATCGCAACATCTGTTATGTAGTCAATGGGGACTCTTCTTAAGTGGATCTCCACTATGATTCTGTCAAATTCATCCTCCTTGATAGTGTGGATACCAGCATTTCAGATGGGCACCACAGCAAAAATGGAGCCATTGATTTGCCAAGTTTTTGGGAGAGAAACATTTTTTTAATCACCATGATCTTGGAACCTGAGATGGAAGTAGTTTCTTTTTCTTTGAAATAGAGAAATTTCCACTTCACGCCTTAGGTTCCAAAATCTGCATATATAGTGGTGAGCCTCTTGAGTGGTTATATTAACTGTACTATGCAGTTATCCAAGCACACAGAGAGTGTCATCTTGAATGGGCTTTGGTTTGAGGGTGTTTTTGTTGAGGACAACAGTTGGTCTGAGAGAGTCATGGATTTGGAGATTTTGGTTCATGGTTATGGTGATGAGTTCCACATAAATTTCTTCAGTTGAGGACATCCTGACTAAAGAGATAGTGATGATGGCTTTGATGCAGGATAAAGGGGTTGAGGGTTTGAAAGAGAACACTTTGGAATGTTGGAATGATAGAAACATGGAGAGATCGGGGCTTGTGTGATAAAAGGTGTGGTAGTTGGGTTGTAGACCGTGAATGAGAAATCCATATCTCGTCAGTTGGTCAATCCCAAATCAAAAGCAGAAAAAGTTAAGGACAAAAAAACTTCTGTAAGAAAGTACATAAATTGTACTACCAGCATTTAATGTGCACATGGTAAAAGAATTCGTGTGGGAAGTGAAAGTTTTTTTGTGAGGGTTGTAACATGGGAAAAGAAAGAGCAAAATTAATACATGGGAAACCTTGTCACATAGGAACAAAAATATATCCCGATTTGGGATAAAGTTGAGAGTAAATAAGGCCAAAATGGGGCCACAAATCCAAGTGACCAGGATAGGTTGACTATGTTGATCGAAAAAACCAAGATGGTACTTCTGATCTTCAGCACCCCAGCTAAAAGTGAGAAAATGCACGTGGGTTGGGTCCAGTTGGTCAGGGAAAAGTTTTTCTTCGGATTTGAGGCAGCCGAACAAACTTTGGTTAGGTACCATGGGAGTCGGTGACACCCTGTACAAAAAAATTAAAAAGGAAATTAACATGTTAGGTTTGTCTAGAATTAATAAGAAACCTGGGGAAGAGGAAAGGGATAGCATTAAATTGACATTTAAGCAGTGGTTGGGTAGATTCAAAGCTTTTACTCTTCTTAGGCTTATAAAAAGGCTAGGGATAGAGAGGAAGAACAAGGGATTAGAGAGAAAGGAATTAGAAATGGCAGGAGGAGCTGAAAGAAAGACCCAAATATCAGAGCATCCATCAAAGTTTGCGGGGAAAAGAAGGCCAGTGATGGAGGGATGGATGCCGGCAGAAGGAGTACATATTTTTGCGCATCCAAGTGGCTTGATGTTGCCAGAGAATGAATCAACTTTCGTTGTTGAAATTGTAGGTAATCCAAATAAATATGAGGATGGGAGTGGGGAAGAAATATAGGTGATAGTGATAAGCGACGAAGAGGAGGATGGAACAGTAGCTTCTTGGAGCAGACTTAATGGACGAGAAGCTAAGGAGGAGGCACAGAAGAAGCTTTTTACTCCACTCAGAAAGAAACATAATACAGAGAAAATGAAGTAGGCGTCGCAAATATGGAGCATCTTTTTCCTTCTTTTTCTGTGTTGGAAGTAGATAATTGTATGACTGGTGCATCTCTGGTTTTTTTATTTTATGTTTTTAGTTTTAATGGTAGTATTAGTAGAACGACTGGTAGGAGAACTCACAGGAGTATGTCAGTAAAAACCCGATGTAACTGGATCCAGAAGTATTATAGAAACGAAACTCTTTTTGTTTAAATTAATCTTGTCGGTTGTTTGAATTTTTCCATTGATGAAATCTGAACTGAAACTCAAATAAAAAACTTGATTGAGTTGTGGATTTTTTAGGGGTTGAGAGGATTGAGGTTGGAAAATATAGAAGTTGAGACAGTAGTTTTGATGGACTAAGAAGAGTAAGATTTTGATTCTGGGGTTGGAATAGTGATCGACAATTGGTAGTTTTCAAAAATAGTAGTGAGAGTAAAAGAGAGAGTCATTTTTCCCCTGGCTCGCTCTTCCAATAGAAGTCAAAGTCAAGCGAATGTATTTATTATGTATCAATCTTCAAGACTATATATGTAAAGTAATTCCGTGTTTTGGTTGTAATTTTAAGATAATGATGACACTAGCTGTCTTTCTGTCAAAAAAATGGATGTATCATTTGATATATCGGTATACAATAATAGTCTATATCCAATAAAATAAAAAAAGATTATCAAATTTTATAGGAGATACCAATCCAGTGAATCTAGTGGTACCAGTTGTTTTGTTCTACATATATTTGGTAATTGTCTTATGATTTGGTAACCTCATGTAATAAGCTTTGGTTTAAAAAGATTTGTCCAGGGTAAATCATTGGAACCTAATAGTAAAGACAGTGAGGTTGGTATATTGGCTAATGTTCCAATTACCACCCTATAGTAGGATGGGCAAACCCAAAAAACGAATTGACAAATAGGTATATTGGGGGGTTTGCTCATCGAGACATTAGTTAAGTTGATCGTATTTGTTTGAGACGAGCGGCTCAATGAGATTCGACAACTTTCGAATTTCAACGGCTATAATCCAAAGGCTCTTATTCTCTTTTCTATAAATTCAAACATTTTCAACTTCAAAATCACACCTTCTCCACTCAAAAATCTTTTACTATCTCTTCAATCTTAATCTTTCCATCTCAAACTCTTCTTCTCAACTTTTGTTCAAAAAAAATTAGAAAAAAATGGCAAAAATTGAAACCCAACTTGATCTCCTTACCCAACTTGATTTTCAGGAGTCATACTCGAAGATGCTATTAGTAAGATATGTGATGGTTATAGGAAAATAGAGAATGAGAAAAAACAAAGAGGTCTTCAAGTTTCAGATGTTAACCAAGTCAAATCTGCAACTATTAGAAAAAGAAGAGTTCAAGGCAATAAAATCGAAGGAAAAGAAAATTTGGAAGTAAACCGTACGACTGTTCTAAAAAACCAAGAAAAATCTTTTAAAGAGCGCATCGAATGGAAGATCCGTCAAATGAAGATAAACGGGAGGCCCAAGATTGTTAGAGATTTTTATTAAAGTGTTTATTTAAATTAAGTTTTTACCGACCTAGTTTATATCTTGTAAAAGAGTGTAGTATATTAAATTAATATAATAGAGATTGATGTATTAATATAATTTTAATTAATCTAATCTAATTTTAGTTAATTTATTCTAATTTTAGTTAAAAATTCTAGTTTTGTCAAAGTATATTTAATTAAAAATTCGTAATTGAATTAGTTTATTGCTAAGATCGAAATTATAAATTATATAGTCATTGTCATTGCAAACTGAGACGATCGGCCTAGGTTGAGCCGACAACGACTAGTTCCATACAACGATTATAAAATAGTTATATAATTTCAAGCATTTTCACTTCCCAAATCACACCTTCTCCAACTTCTTTTTTAAATTCTTTTACACCCATATGGCTCAACCGTATATTAATCCGGCAGAGTTTACCATTGATGAAGATCTATCTATGTAGAAACTTTGTTGCATGCTATCCGACAAGGAATGAGAAACGACGGTAAAATGGTTTAGTGAGTATGAGTTACTAGAGCAGAATCTATGATAAATTTTGCACTGACACCGGTGGTAATCCGAATAACCGTAATGTAGCTGGGTTGTTTTGTCGATATCAAACTATAAGAAGACAAGTGGAAGAATTTATAGCTTTAGTTCGGGTTGTCAATCGATATCGATTAAGGGGTGAAACCAATGTTGAAGTTGTATTGTGATCCCGAAAATAATGGCGAAAATGGAAAAAGATAAATTTTGCTTATAAAGCTCATTACGCAATCCTGAAGAATTTTTTGATTGTACGTATAAGATGTTAAAAAGTAGGCATGCTACTCCAGAAAAAACGTTGTTAAATTTTAATTGAATGTGAAATAAAATTAGTAGTTTTTTTTCTTTAGTTGTGATTACATGCTCTCTAATTCAATTACAAATATCATGAATAGTTGGGGTGGAATTATAGCTGTTGGATTCGTTTCATAGAGATTCAACAAAAGCCGAGCGGCCTTATTTCAATCGGTTTTACATGCCTCGTTTTGGCAATTCCCCATTGCCCAAACCCGAATTTACCCATCCACCTGATTTGGCATTTTTGGCAAAATATCCATGCCTACTGGAATTGCTTTAAACGAGCAATAACTGGACCTATATGAACTAGATGTGTGTAATTGGTATATACTCTTTAATTTTTACTAATTATATCTTATATTTTTCAAAGGCACTGGACTTATATTTATGACTGAGCTGAATTTTATTTGGAGTGTATCTATATATATTAGTATAGTAGTAAAATAATATAAAAAATAAAAGAAGATAGTAAATATTATTAAAAAATAAAGTCGTCAAAAAAGTGACAACTATAATACTTCCTCCGTTTCAAAATGATAGGAAAGGTTACTATATTTGGTTATGTCAAAAAGATAGGCTTGTTTTTATAAATGGAAAGTTAAGTATTTTAAGATTATTACTTTGCCCATACGGGGACCACTTCTCTCTCCTATTTTTATTATTTAAACATAAGGGGACCATTTCTTTCTCAATGACAAATTTGGAAAAAAGCATAAAAAGGTAGATTGGTTTTCTTATTTTTTATGCTAAACCAAATAAGCCTATCATTTAGAAACGGAGGGAGTAGATACAAAAAACTAGTAAAGTTAAATTAGCTATTGCCAGCATGCCAATTACAACTGAGTTACTTGGTGAAAAAAATAATAGGTAAACTCCAACCGAAAATAATATATTTTACAAAGATTATAAGTTAATTTCAATTTCTTCTTCTATTCTCATAAAGATGGTCATTTTTTTCTCGTCAGATTATAAAGTATTACCAACTATATGTTGAAAAACTAGGTTAAAGTTGAGGATGGAAAAAAACAAAAAAAATGTTATACCACTAACTTCAAAGATCTTTTGATTCTTTTAGATAATAATTCGACCCTTTCGAATAAGTTCGTAAGCATAACAGGTCAATCAAAATTGTTTTCAAGATTCAATGAAGCCCTAACACCTTAACCGAATTGTACTTCCTTGATCCGACCCAAAATACACTGTTTAGAAATTTCTGATGATGCTATTGGAAGAGAAAGAAAACAGAATGTGTTTTATACGATTGAATGATAGTCAATTCATCACTACTTATAGGGTATTTGCATTTGTTCGGATGTATATTCATCACAAACAGATACCTTCAACAGGCATCAATGATGGCTATTGGGGAAACAACACTTCTATTGAACTCACACCAAAATCGAATTAGGTTTTGTTGAAAGGATTTTCCGTTTTCGGAACGAGATGATATCTTGCACTCTACTAGATAGGCCACAGTCCCATCGTAGCGACAAAAAAAAGTGCAATGCTTTTGAAAATATCCAACACAACATTCTAACATGGGCAATAACAAAAATCATACGTTTGGGAGAAAAAATAGTAGTCTTTGAAAAGAAAAAAAATCCAATAATTGGACGACCGGAAAGAGTCCTTCTATATATTCACAATAGGAGCTAAAATGTAGTCGCCTTATAGCAAGTATTTCAATCTCGTTTTTCTTAAAATATCTTCAGATGTAAACCACATTTCTTTAAATTAAAACAAAAATAATAAAATTTAATACATAACTTATTGTTTAGCTTCAAAATTTCGTTCAAATTTGGTGTAGTTTAAATGATATTATGAAAAACACGAGTTTGATATAATTGTAAAAAGCCTTGAAATGGTTGCAAAAAGCTTTTAGTAACCATTTCGATTTCTTAATTTTCTAATTCCTTCAAATATAACTCAAATTTCTTCAAATTGGAGTCAAAATCTTTTAATTGCACTATAAACTAACCGTAATTTACTCATAATTGATTACAATAGTTTTAAATGACCAATAGATTTGAAGATATTGAAAAATAGTTGCAAAAAGTTCAATCTTTGGCCAGACCCCCCACCGTTGCACGATCATCTAGTGATATTATAACTAAGGTTATGCATCATATAGTTTGGTACGGTTTTGGATAAAACCAATACCGAAACCAAGAGCAACGGTTTTGAATGAGATGGTTCGGTGTAAAAATATTGGTTTTTCAAAAATAAAAATAATATAAATATTTAGTACACATGAGTCACAATAACTGTCTATAAGTCATGCCAAGTACATGGTTAGAAAATTTTATCGTAGTGTACATTTCTTAATAAGTATCTACATGATCTCATTAGTCATTAATGTTATCATTTGTAACAAACAATTGAATGATGAAATTGGTTTTATTTATAGAGTGTGGTGTTGATTTTGATTGTTTAAATTCAGTATTATCTTGTTCGAGAATATATTTCCACAGTACAATTAGTTATAAAATAAAAAGATTAAAATAAAGAGTAAAGAGAGGAGAAGAGAATGAAATTAATTAACTTAGACCATATTTTACTGGTCATAAATGAAAGAATCTAATAACTACTATTAACAGTTTTACCACGGTTTTTTGATTTTGTTTGTTGCTAAATCAAAATCATACCAAGATCGATAGTTTTTACAAAATTAAAAGCATATTAAACTATTAAATATATGGTATACTCCCGTTTAAGCTTAAATAGTGTGGTACATTGCAGTTTCATGGTTTGTACCGTATCGTATACACCCCTGATTATAACTAGAGAGAAATTGAGCGCATCCGGATTTTTCTGCAAGGGAATTTAACTAGGTCCATTAGATTCTAGTCAAGCAGGACCAATAAATGAATGTTTGAGATTAAAGATGATAACTGACTCATGACTGTAGGGTGGTCTCTAGTCTACTACTCTCTACAAGATAGGCCTGCACAGCAAATTTCCGTTAATGGTGGGGACCCACAACGATAGTATCCTACGATAGGCGAAGGTTTTGATGTAGGGTCAGACTCTAGATGGGACCCACAAAAAGAGAGGACGTGAGAAGTTGCTGGAGCTGACCACCGCCAATGCGCACTATGCACATGTTGTCAAGCATAATATGCCCTTTCCCACCATCAGAAGAGACACTTTCAGCCGCCAGAGCTAACACAATTCAATCGGCTGGCTTATCGGCTTGAGCCAGGATTAAAAAGTCTTAACTCTAAAAGCTGAGGACTAAAAAGAGGTTTTGTGTCTTTATTCTTCTACTTAGAACGGGAAAGTTTGATTAAAGTGAGTCATAAATTTGATGTTGATGATGTTTATGATTTCAGCACCTCATTTATGGTTCGGGACAGCCACAGGCCCACAGCTACACTTGATGAAATGGGAGAATCTAATATAGCATCATATCATAGGACCACTGAGACCACAATAGCACTGTAGTGGAGTAGTATTTTACTTGAATACCTAATATATTTTCTTCTACTTTTAATGGTGGTGGATGATAGGTTTTTGGTTACCGTATCTTTGTCGTACATTGAAGTGCTAACAAAGAATATTCTTAGGCATTATCTTCTTTAAGAAAAAGAAAAATAATTAAAAAAAATTATTTTGTTTAATTTTTTAATGCTCATATCCAATTTTAGTAAATTAATAATGTATTTTCTTATACGAGGTCATTACTCTTTAAGTAAGTTTTTAAATCTCATTAAGAAAAAAACAATTTTTTTTTAGTAATGATTTAAATTAGAAATTAAATAAAAGGAGAAGGATTTTACAACCAAGTAGAAAATATTTTATTACATCCAGCATGAATTGCCAATTTATGTGAACATTTATTTCCTAGAATATTAATATTAGAGCAACTCCAGTCTTCTGCTAGAGAAAAAAGTTTAATAAATTAATTATATCTTTCATTGTTTCTCCATATTTTTATTAACATCAAAAATTATGAGTGTTAATTTGATATTTTTATTTGACCGGTTGAATAGTTAACGAATAGTTTCACTACCACATGTGCTATGTAATTTGTTTCTCTTTAAATAATTTCCAAAAATGAATTTAAAAAAGCAAATAAATAGTCAGTAAACATTAGTTAAAAAATATGCATAAATTCGGACTTAAAAATATTTAATTACATGTTGTATATATTATACAAGGTTGTTGCAGAAAGTTACCAACTTCCGCTGGAGTTACAAAACTCTATATGATTCAGGGACAGACCAAAAACTCTTTTGTATGTAGGGTTAGAATACCACTGATTGTCAAGGCGATCGAAGGGTGCAACAAAATATTTTTTTAGAACGAATCACATAATTAATGGACAACTGTGATTTGTAAATAAAATACTCAATAGATAGCCAAACATTGAAAATAATAAAAAAGGTTAGTAATAAAATGTGATTGAAAAAAAAATGATTTAAAAATAATAATAATGAATATTTATATTTAAACAAGATTTAGGTTTTGTTTCTGTTATTACATGGGCTAAAATAATATAGGTTAGAAACTAAATTGTAACTAATCACACTTGTACATGAGCTAAAGTAAAAAGAAATTCACAAAACGACTCATTACTAAAAGTTAGTGGGACATAATCAGGGTGGGGCAATAACCTGGATTAGCCCTTGTATGAATTCGTCTCTGGTATGATTGAACGGTGGTTTTTGGTTATTACCGGCAACCCCTATAAAATTTGGTAACTTTTATAGGTATCGTGATTATAAGTGGTGAATTAAAAATTCGTAGTTCTTTATAGGTTATTTGGATATCATTCCAATAGTACTTCTAAAAATAAAAAAATTATATATTAATTTAGATACACATTCTCAAAATATTTTTTAAAATAAAAAAATTAATTTTTTATAAAATAAAAATATTTTATTTCTGATATACAAACATATTATTAAATTTTTTACGAGTGATAACAGTATAGACTGCAATAACTCCAAAAAAAAATTGGAACTTAGGACTCGGAAGAATATAAAGGACGATATGAGTGTTTTATTACAAAAGATGCACACATAAAAGGATTCAAATGGAATGTGGTATATATATATAAATGGGTTTGGTGTAAAGTTTGAAATATTTCAGCCATGGGTTCATTTGATAAGAGAATATTGCCTTTGAGAAGAATATAATTTTGAGCTTGGGGGTCAGAGTTAGTCTTAATGTGCGTGCATGTGCTTCTTCTCTTCTCCACTCTTTTCTTTTGTGAAGTTCACTTTATATTTGATGCCTCCAAATTGACAATAACTTCTCCAAATTTGGTGGGAAAAGAAGGGACTACTCGAGAATCTCGTGGTTTTATCTAAACAAACAAAAATTAGAAAGTGATTGAAAGAAAGGGAAGCCAAAGCTATGTGATTCATGTAGCTGTCGGTCCAACTCTTTTGCTTGAACCAAAAAAATAAAATTGACAAACTGCAAAGTTATTGATATTAGACAACACGTAATTGATTAAAGAGTTGGTTCCGTTACAAATAGTCCCTCATTCCTACATCGCTCTATTTGTGAAGTTTATAAATTTTGGATAATCCTAATTCATTTTGGAAGTTGTTTTCAAGGCAGTTTAGCTTTAGCTCCATGGATTTCAAAACTAGAATAACGTTGGCGTCTGGGTGGTGTGTGGACTCAGTGTTTGAAATTTCACTTTGGTGTCTATGGGCTGCAATCTGCATGTCGCAATCCGTAAGTTGCAATCTGCACAAAGTAGTTTGCATGCTGCAATTTGGACGTCACATCCCGCTTGTCGGCGCTCAACGTTGATTCCCTATATAAACTCAAGTCATCTTTTTATATTTGTAAATTTACCGAATGATTTTCAAGGTTGTCTAGGCTCATGGATTTTTAAAAGATTTTACGTCTATTCAGTGTTGGTTCTACAACTAAAAATAAATGATGTTAACGTTAAATAAAGCTTCTGAATTTAAACACTAATTTGAGGGTAAAGTTACTAGATCATTAAACTGTCCTTAACACAATAGTTTACCGGTATGCCTTAAAAATGCTTGATGCTAATACCCCACAGTGAATAAGGAATAGTGGTTTCATGAATAATGTCATGTTGTGAGCGAAATCCTCCTATAAGAATTTCGTAGTCATCACCACGGTCAGACCTAACTCTTTTAATGGTAACATCTAATTGGTTTTCAACTTCAAGTTTATACATTTTAAAGGCTTCTAAGGCATCATCCTTACCCCTAAGCAAGTATACCTGACAGTAGATTGTACAATCATCTGTGAAAGTTATAAACCATTTCTTACCACCTCTAGTTTGTGTTGATTTCATGTCAACTAGGTATGAATGAATTAATTATAAGGGTTTAGAATTTCTCTGAACATTTTTTCTAAAAGGTTTTTTAGCATATTTTGATTCTACATAAATTTCACATTTATGTTCATTTCCAAACTAAATTTGGGTATGCAGCCTACGCTAGCTACTTTGTTCATTTTTATCCATATAATTCTGCCAATTCCCTTTCATTTCCAGCATCTTTCAAACTCTCATCAAAAGATTTTAGAACAAGTTCATCTAACATATGAAAACTCAGAAAAATAATATTTTTGATTGTCATCTTTTGAATCCTTCCCATTGAATTTTTCTGGTATGTCAACATCACTTTTGCCCATTGTTACAGAAGAAAACTATTGTGTTAAGATTGTTGGTTCTGCAATAATCAAATACTGAAAACAAATGATGTTAACGTTAAATAAAACTTCTGAATTTAAACACTGATTTGAGGGCAGAATCACTTGATCATCAAATTGTCTTTAACACAATAGTTCACCAGTATACCTCAAAAATGAGTGATGTTAAATACCCCACAGTGAAGTTGTGTCCAGGATAAAACTGCCCGATACAAGTACTGTATAGCACAACAATACTTGTTCACTCAAACGAACTTAACATCAAGAAAGATGAAGGAAAGAAATAAACACACAAAGTGCAAGCAAAGCAAGAAGAGGGAAAAAAAGCTAGGGATAATAGTCTTCTCTGGGATGAGTTGAAATGAAGAAAATGATTTTTTTTATAGGCGAAGAGGAAGAGAGAAATCAGTCCAGCAATTAATTTTGTGTCGACATAATACTGTAAAAATGTGTCGACATAATGATGTAAAGAAAAAACGGATATAAAATGTCGACATCATGTTGTAGAGAAAATTTATTCGCCGGTCAGATGCCCCTATTAAGATAAGATTTATTTTCTGAAATTCAAATTTATTTAGAAAATATTTCAAAAGTATTTTGTCCAAAAAATAAGTCTTGGTTGACCCACACCCACACCAAAACCCGGCCCGACCAAACGGCGACGATGTGCGTGCTAGTTGCACCAACTAGCCCATTGCCTTAGTCCTCTCCCCTCACACAAAAGTGTGTTGATCAAAAGGACCAATCTAAGAAGCAATTTTCCTAATAATATGGAGAGATAACATCTTTAATTTCTCATATATGGGACTAAAGGTTTCATTCACAAAATAGTGAAAATGAGCTAGTGTCCTAAGTGATTCCTAGATCCTAAGATCTATTTCCACCAAGACCAAAAACATTAATAAGTTTATTTTCTCCAACATTCAAATCACCAATCAGAGCTTCTCCAACATTGTATGAAATGCGCATGCCCTCAAAATATAACAACACATCAGAAAAATATCTCAGTGTAAGACGCTAGCCTACATATTGCTAGCCCAGTCGACCCAAAAGTTGTTAGTCATTCTCGGTAGTTCAAAATTTTACGCTCAGTGTTCCACACCCAAAATTGGAAAAAAAAAAGAAGAAAAACTGCCAAGTCTTTGCCAAATGACCAAAATACCCTTCCATTTATTGACTTTGGCACAGCAAGAATTCAACATATCAAGATGGCCTGGGTGAAAATTCAAACCACATTGATTTCTGGGACCTGTCCCTTACTGTGGGGGCACCCACCAGAGTAGACCTTTTCTGTTTGAGATAAAAAAGAAGTCCAAAAGGTACAACTGAAATGGAAGGTGTTCAAGGTTTAACGTCAAAAGGCATGGAAAGAAAGTGGGAGAGTAGGAAATGAAAAACATGAGATGAGATCCAGATTCCACTGTCCTACTAACTGAAATGCTAAATTAGGCAACCTTTGAAAAAGAAAGAAAGGAGGGATCAGATTTGAGTTGAATTATTATTTTTATCATCTCTAAAAGAAGAGCTTATTCATTTGAGATTTTCTTTATTATTTTTGTCCATTTTATAAATCACTTGTGAATACATAATATTTTTTTGTTCCAGTTTAGATGATAGTTTAAGACTTTTTATACTGATTAAGAAATAGAGAGATATGAATTTTTTTATTTATATCTTTAAAAAAAGTCTTTAAACATTAATTATTATTAGTGCATTTATAAATAAATTTATAATTTCAAGATAAAATGTTAGGGTATCATCCATAGTTTTATGGAAAAATATGAAAACTATCAAGTAATATGGAACAAAAAAAATAATTCTAAACTATCATCTAAAACGAAACAAAGAGAGTATATTTTTATCAGATAAAATTTTAAAACTATATGAGTGAGATATAATTAATATATCCAATTTGTTCATTTGTCAAATTTTTTTATATTTCTTTGTTTGATTAAAAATCACTAACGTGGATTAATTGGTGTTGACATATTGTTATTCTTAACAGCGACAAACGTAATTAACGACATAAATGTCCACATGATTGATGATACTGTATAACCATGGTTACAGACCAGTAGATTTAGAACGACAACTATTTTATGTCAAAAGGGAACAATTTATCGAAAACAGCTGCTTGGTTTTGCTGGTTATGCATTGAGGTGATGGCATATTGATTTCAAAACATTAACGTTTCCAAAACAAGGCCGCTACAGGGTATCAAAATCCACAGGTTACCAAATTCATATAAAACAGAATAAAATAATTTTAACCAATATATTCACGGAATTGGTAATAATTTCTTGTGAAACTTGGTTACTCTCTGTAACATTTTTATTCCGAAGACCAAATTCCGATAGATCAGAAATTAATAACTCCCATAAGTACTATCATATTCGGCCGTAACTTTTATAATATGTATAATGTTTTTCACTTTTGTTTCTAGATTTGAAAACTTAAACTAATATTTATAAGGTTGGGATCGTTATGCACGTACCTGACTGATTTAGTATACTTTAAGTTAGTAATGGCCAATTTTGTTTATTTTTGAAGTTGTACTTTGGGCCAAGTCGAATCCACAACGATGTTTGGCTCATTGAATGGATGGATAACCTGTGAACAACGCGCCTTTGTAATGCCTCCATTGACTTCGATAGTCTAACTCTATCATTGATTCATTGATACTTATTAAATACCATTTTCGTTCCAAAAAAAAATACTTTCGCTCTTTTAATTTTGTGGGACAAAGAAAGTACATTATTTTTTTTGTTAATATTCTGGACTAACAAATTTTAGTATGCGGTAAAAATGAAAAATTAAAAGTGTCTTTTTATGGGATGGTGGAAGTATAATAATTTTTTTACCAATATCTGGGATTAACAAATTTTAGTATGATGCAAAGTTTGCAATCGTGCATAGGTTTGATGTATCCAAATAGAATCAGGTACCCTTAGATAAGTAAGATAGTACGCCTAGAGTTGTTCAATCAACTATGGATTGGCATCACCAAGGAGGCAAGGATTACCAAGTCACATATAGAAAATCTTGATTAGTGGGGAGTGAGTTGCAGACGGATTGATTATCTTTTTTATTTCATTGGTTGCCTTTTGGAAGCATTTTCCTTTTATATATAGACTATTAGACTTTCTACCTAAAATGATCTAATCCAGAGTGTATGATCTTTCTATCTTTTTAATGATCAACTAATGTCTTTTATTGTCTAATTAACGAACTTAACAAAGAATTATGCTGGTCAATTTATTTCAACATGAAAATGTAGGAATTGTTGCAAGCATTTGCGACAATCTTCCAAGACACGTAGAAAATTCATGGTGGAGAAGGAAGCGGAAAACAGTAACGGAAACAAATGCGCCAATGAAAATTGGCTCTTGAAACATTGCGGTTCACATTTTACTGTTTTTTTTTTAAAGCATAAATTTTAGTTGTTGTTTGATTATTTCCAACAAAACTCAAAGTCCAAAGTACTTTTTAAGTTTTAATCCAATTTACAACTCTATAAGTGGTTTGTTTTTCTTTCTTTTTCCAAACTCAATCTACTCATCTAAATATGAATTTGACTTATTATGTATATTTGTTTCATAAATTCTTAAGAAGCAGATTATAAAAAAGCTTTTAAAATCAGTTATATGTATCCCAGATGAATAAGTACAAAATATATCTAACTTAAAAAATATATAAGTCATATATAATTTCGAATCAGGCATTAAATAAAAACAGTCAAACATATTACTTTGGTAGAGTTAGACAGTCATATCCAAACAAACAAAATAAGTCTTCAAAGGTCGTAAACCTCCATACACGTACTTTTTCTTTGAACCACGCTCGTTCTTTTAAATGGCCGAGCCGAGTGTTTGCACTTTATCTTGTCAATTACACCATCAAAATTATATGAAAATGAGTTGTTTTCTCGGTGTTCATTAGCAATAAGTGCATGTATTTTTTCTTTTTTTGGAAAGGAGAGGGGGTTAAGGGGACCTCCACAACAAGAGAAAACAGAAAAGGAAAAAAAAGAAAAATCAGGGGTCAAACAGGAGCCCCTGAGCTATTTTCTTTGCTACGATGGTACACTTTCCCTGCAGCATCTTCGAGTATTATCTTCTTTAGCTCTTCATTAAACAAGTTGGGTGCAAATTCTACGAAATCTCCATTTGGAAGCAAGTTAACAAGTAGGAATCAACTGCTCTATTTGCTTCTCTATAGGTATGTTGCACATAAACAAATAAGAACTTGATCCTTAGCCGCTTGATTGATTCCCATATATGATGACAATACTAGGGTGGTTTTGCATGTATTTTGCTTTTTCCACGATAAAATTAATGCTGTTATTAACACGAAAGTTCATAAAAACAACAACATTTTAACAATCAGCTGAGGAAGTTTTTTTTCTTTACCTTTTATTATCTTACAAATTTATATATAAAGTCAAAACAATTATCATCTTAAATAAACCTTAATATAACCAATTGGTAATTAAAATAATTAAGGTCTTTAAATACAATTGGCTTTAATTAGCAATTACCTTTTCCTTTTTCCTCATAATTTCTTTTTTTTGGATGGTTTAAAATATTACTTGACAGCCCAACCAAAATTGTAAACCATTGAATTTAGATGGATGATGACATGGTCTATCTCATGCTACTTTAAAGTTACAAATGGAGTAACATTTAACCATAACCGTCCATAAGGATATAGTGGTGTTTTTATAAAATTTTGAACCAGACAGAGAGTATCGTGGTGCTGCACCACCACCCTAAAAACTGTTGATTCAGATAAAGAAGATGGGAGGAGTATATATTCTCAAAACAAAGATATCCTCTGAAAAGAGTCATGGAGCAGACTGTGCACCTTTTTTGTGTTCATGGACAATTTAGATTAGGTTCTTGTCTATACCTAGATTGTAGGACCCCTTTGTGATGATCGTTTTGATAATCAATCTTACTGTTTTTTTTGATACCAGATTTTAAGTAGAGTTATCTGTATTGTGGATTCAGCGATATGATTGTTTTATATGAATTTAGTAATGTATTAATGTTGTAGAATTTGTGTATGGTAAAAAAAAACGTTAATATACTAATAAAATCTTTGACCGTTGATATCCATGATTTAAATCAGATAAAGGGAACCGAAGATAAGATTATAAGAACGCCAGGTAGACACTTAAGAGTGTTCGATCTTGCTAAGCTTAGCTGCCTACAGTTCAACATTCTACATGTAAATGGAATGCACGATATATCATGAACATGCAATTTATAAATCATAAAATGAATATTCTTCTCAGTTTTATTTGTTATATTAATGATAGGTGTGATTCAAAATATATCCTTCTTTTAGATGATAAATCATTGACACAATAAAATTTAATAAAAAAATATTTTTTTTATTTTTATAAAAAATGATAGTATCATTTTTATAGAAACATAAAAAATATAGTTTTATTAGATTAGACTAGAAGAAAAAAATGATAATTTGTTTTTTAAATGTAGTATATATTAATATCAATATAAAATAAAGACGTTAAAAAATTAGGGAAAACAAAAAATAACTAAATAAGTAAAATAGAGCTGACAATGTGTTTGGTGATTAAGCTTAGCAATCACTCCTTTCCAAATAAGTGAAACAGAACACATTTAATCGACACATCGATTACACCTCCTAATTCTTAGATAACCATCCATAGAAACAGAAATAACTAAAATTGGTCATGAATCATGACATTGACAAAAACCAACTTGGTATGGTTTAGTTAGTACATTAAGATCCCAATTTCCAAACTGTGTTTACAGGAACATTCGGTTAACAATTCATTACTGTTTTTAGCGTTTTATTTGTTTCTTTCTTCCTCATCTAGTGATATAATATGATCATACTTTTCTAAATGTTGTTCATAAATTAAAATGTCCAGGGTAATGTACTAAAAAAACACGTCTTTTAGTTAAAATTAGAAAGTCTCAAAGTTTGTTACCGTGCAAAATAGGACAGCTCATAACGGTACTCTAGACAATAAGTTAGGCACCGGGCGGGTGAACAATTAACTGATTTGTAGCAAATACATGTTCGCGACACTCTTCATATTCATGCCTTGATGTTGGCATTTCTGTCTGATTCGTGAAAGGTCATTTTAGAGTATGCAACATGAAGAAGCAATACGACATGCAGTAATGAACTCATGCATCTATCAGCCTCATGCCAAGACAGTAACTAAGACTTCTTCTCCCTTAAAATAAAAGCAATAATTAACGAATCCAACAAAAAAAATAATTATGTTTACGTATGAAAACATGCCTCAATGGCTAAATTAGTTAAACTTTCAAAAGATAATTAAAAATAATAATTAGATTAGAAAAAGGAGTCACAAAAGAGACACGATAATGGACCATTATGAGTTGTTATGGTTGAATTTCACATGTACTTGAAAAAAAAAGGCATTAATAGAATGGTCCTTTCTTGTATTAAACTGTTACTAATTAAGCCTTTACTTAATTTATATATATTTATAGTTAAATGTCATTATCAAACAAAGATTGTTGTTGATGATAGGGAGGGGATGATAATTATTGACTCATAAAGAAAGAAACTTTATAAACATAAGAGAATTTTAGTCAGAATTGGCTTTTGTATGATATTTGTAGGCATATTTGAACTGATTTTTTTTTTATGGTGTAGCCTGTGTTGTAGGTCACTGTTTGACAACACATGATAGAGAATCCACAACCATGAATGGTAAAGTGGAATGGATTCGACTGGTATAAGCTAAATATACCGTATCATTTTACAATTCACACTAAATAATGACAATAGATGAATAAATGGTGTCTTTGAAGCTCAAATCTAGGCAAACTACACTCAATTTAAATAGGTATATGGTGAAGTTTAGAACGAGTCCGATTTTTTGTACACTGTTTAACGAGTATGCACGTAGTATTTTAATCTTCACAATTGATTTAATTTAGGAAGTTATATAACGAGGGTCAAGATTTTAAACATGGAAGGTAATGAAGCTATCAGTTAACTAATCAACCAATCAAATAAATATGTCAAATATATACACTCTTTAGAGGAGTGTGCACATAATTAAACTCGTTTAGAAGTCCTCTGTCAAACCTGTACGTGGTGAAATTTGAAACTTTGCTCGACTTTAGGTATAGTTTATGAGAAGGGGGCATACCAAGTACACCATCGACTTTTTCGTTACGGAACATATAAATTTTCCCATGTGTGAACTTCAATCAAAGATTAATGTGAATAAGAAATATCCTTGGACAATCTCAATTAGAAATTCTTAAATCACAAGGATTATTTAACGTAAAACTTGTTTGTACTTTTAATTATAAAGATAAAATCAATACAATCCGGAAATTAAAAGTAAAGCAAAGCACACACCATAAATTTTATTAACAAGGAAAATGCAAAGCAGAAAAACCCTGGGACCTCGTCCAATTTAAACACACACTGTATTAAGCCGCTACAAACACTAGCCTACTATAAGACTTCGGTTTGGAATGTAGTTGAGACAGAATAAACCATCCGAGATACTCTGCTCTAGTTGTGCCCCTACATCTCTTGGATCTCGCAAGAACTTATGCACGCGATTCCCTTAGCAGATGTCCTTTACAGTCCTAGTTGTTGCTCCACAGTTCGTCGTGAAGAATAGCGCTACCCTGCCTCCAATAAAACGCATGGTGAATTTCTTTTTAATTCTAGATCAAGGATGTAAAAATTAATACCCTGAATTTAAACGAATCCAAATACAAAACTAGGGTTTATTCTCTTCAAACCTTATGGAGATACCTTATCTTTATCTACACAAGAATCATAATCTAGATCTTAATCTAAGATGTATTCTTGTGAAAACTCACAAATAAGATTCCAATAGATAAAAGTTACACTCAATCGTGTTTGTAGTCAAATTTGGATTTGATTTGCAATTCTTGAATGACCTTATTCCGAACAGAAGGACCTTACAATAGACAAAAAGTATACACAACACACATATATATATATATATATATGTTATGAAACTATATTTCTTCAAGATAGGTGAACCTGTGATTTATGAATCTCAGATGATCAAGTGTTTTAAAGTCGAACCTTAGATCACGAAGATCTTTAGGTCTTTGGAGGACAAACTTTGCAACAAGATACACTTGAGTGTGGAGATTAAGTTTTATGTTTTGCTGATGTCTACAATTTATATAGTATTCAAACAAAGCTGGGTTACGTAAGATGTAAGCAATGGATTTCTTGCATCCTAGGTTAATTCTCAATTGCTAAATCAAAGTCGTTTCTTAAGATACATAAAATTGTTTCTTTGGAAAGAACCTGACTTGCAGTGAGGTTCTTTCCATGGTTTAAAGTTGTAGACAATTGTTTATCTTAAGTGAATTCTATGAAAAGAACTACTACCAAAGATAACTCCAAACTTTCAAGAAAAAAATAGATTTTCAACCAAAGGAATTAGTTAAGAGATAGTAATTCGTATAGGTGTGTGGAAAGTTTTCCTTGAATAATCTAAGAAGAATGAATGAGCTTAAAAATATAGAGTTATGGGTTGGATCATTAAGATTGTAAATCATGAACTCAAGGTTGAGTCTTTGGAACAAAAAGAAAGAAATAATTAACTGATAAGCTTTGTAGATTTGCGAACTCAAATGCAAATAAAGTTACAGGAGAATTCAAAATTGTTTGGTTCGCGAACTCATCGTATTAAGTCCGCGAACTCAAATGCTCAAAAAAGTTACATGAACATTCTAACTTGTTAGGTACGCGAACTCACCATATTAGGTTCGCAAATTCAAATGCTCAAAAATCACAGTATAAATTTTCTTGTATTAGGATCGCGAACTCACCATATTAGGTTCCCAAACTCAAATGACATTTGAAGCTGAGGAGAAGTTTTCTTCATTAGGTTCGCAAACTCACATATAATAAAAAGGTCTCAGCAAAAAATTATCTTCAATAGGTTCGCGAACTCAAGTGATATATTAACCTTATTATTTGAGTTTTAGAAGATATAGGTTCACAAACTCAAATCTTAGGTTATGAACTCAAGTGATTGAAAATCATTAGTATTAAACTACCAAAATAAAACCTTACAAACTCAAAAATGAATTTGTAAGCCTTTAGATTTTCATTAACCCTAGTGCTTTTCTGTAACACCCACAATTTTTGCATGACGTTTACTCAGGGACACGTCATGACATGGGATGAAACTTCATCCTAAGCTTATAAAGCTTACTTAGGAATGCATCATGGTGTGGATGCATTGGCCTTGAAGGCACTATTATACCGTGATGCATGCTTGAGAGTGCATCACTGACCCTATGGTGCGTACCCGAGAGCACATCATATTGCTAAGGCACTATTATACCATGATGCACGCGTGAGAATGCATCACTGGCCCTATGTTGCATACCCAAGAGCGCATCATAGTGCTAAGGCACTATTATGTCATGATACATGATTGAGAATGCATCACTGACCCTATGTTGAGTACCCAAGAGCACATCATAGTGTTAAGGCACTATTATGCTGTGATGCATGCGTTAGAATGCATCAATGACCCTATGTTGCGTACCCGAGAGCGCATCATAGTGCTATGCTAAAAGAAATTATAACTAATATGCCAGTTACTCTGCTAAGATTCAGATGAGATTGACCTAGTTCTGTGAGTTTACAGGAAAATCCGTTTGGAACGGTGGCCGGTATCCCACTACCCTTGGCATTGGGAATGATCACCCCTCACCCGTGCGGCACGGAGTGTGTTGTCAAGTTGGCTAGCTCCTACTTACGAGTGGAAGATCATCAGGGACGATGACTTGCATCCAACTGCACTGGTATTAGAGTTTGGTCCTCATAGTACTACGCTAGAAACTGCTTATCAATTTTCAATGACCCTTTCAACAATCATGAACTTTTGAGACTCTTAAGTGTATGGTATGGGACATGAACTTAAGATCTTGTGTTGAGTAAATCCTTTTGCATTTTTGAACATGTGGTATGGGATACATGTTTAGGGATCCAAATTGATTTTTCTTGGTAGAGTTGTAAAACTTTTTCTGATCATCGAGCATACTGCATGGGACATATGTTTAGAAGGTCTAAATCGACGTTTACGACAACTGCGGACTCTATTAGGATTTCGGGATATACGGAATGGAACGCATATTCAGAAGGTTTTCATTTGTGTTCGTTAACAAACATTGGACCCTTGCAGCATTTCTGTGCATCATGGTATGGGACAAATACGCAGGAAATTCAAATCGATGAAGCTTGTCCATAATAGTTTCTGAGTTGAATTTCGGGGACGAAATTCTTTGAAGGTGGTAAGAATGTAACACCCATAATTTTTGCATGAGGTTTACTCAGGGACGCGTCATGACATGTGATGAATCTTCATTCTAAGCTTATAAAGCTTACTTAGGAATTCATCAGGGTGTGGATGCATTGGCCTTGAAGGAACTATTATACCGTGATGCATGCTTGAGAGTACATCACTGACCCTATGTTGCATACCCGAGAGCGCATCATAGTGCTAGGACACTATTATGCCTTGATGCATACATGAGAATGCATCACTGACCCTATGTTGCGTACCCGAGAGCGCATCATAGTGCTAAGGCACTATTGTCGTGATGCATGATTGAGAATGCATCACTGACCCTATGTTACGTACCCGAGAGCGCATCATAGTGCTACAATACTATTATACCGTGATGCATTATTGAGAATGCATCACTGACCCAACGTTTCATACCCGAAAATATATTATAGTGCTAATAAACTATTATGCCGTGATGCATGATTGAGAATGCATCACTGACCCTATGTTCCATACCCGAGAGCGCATCATAATTCCAAGGAACTATTATACCATGATGCATGCTTGAGAGTGCATCACTATCTATGTTGCGTACCCGAGAGCGCATCATAGTGCTAAGGCACTATTATACCGTGATGCATGCTTGAGAGTGCATCACTGACCCTATGTTGCGTACCCGAGAGCGCATCATAATGCTAATGCACTATTATGCCGTGATGTATGATTGAGAATGCATTACTTACCCAATGTTGCATACCCGAGAACGCATTATAGTACTAATACACTATTATGTCGTGATGGATGATTAAGAATGCATCACTAACCCTATGTTGCGTACCCGAGAGCGCATCATAGTGCTAAAACATTATTATGCCATGATGCATACCCGAGAATGTATCACTAGAAAGTGCAGTAGACGAATGTCATTTATTCTTCTTATATCCACTTATATAAATGTGAATTATACATATATAAGGAGGAGGTATTGGTTAGAAGTTGATGCTTACTTGAGGAAGCATCACTGACCCTATAAAGTGTACCTGAGTATGCGTACCTAAAAAAGCATCTAGTTGTTATGAAGCTTACCCGAGAAAGCTTCACCGATCCGTAAGGATACTCGAGTTCAACTGCAGTCGATGGATGTCACTTACCTTTCTTTTCCAAACATATGGAAATACGAATAAAACATATATAGGGATGAGTCGTTGGTTGGTATCGATGTTGCGTACTCGAGGATGCCTACTCAAAGAAGCATCCCAATTGCTATGTTGCTTACCCGAGGAAGTTTGAATGATGCGAAAACATCATCCAATCATGTTGCGTACTCGAGAATGCATTATGCATACTAAGTAGCGATGGTTATGCATAAGCTAGTGTATACTTTGCTAAAGTTCCTTGGCCTATGCGGACTAAGCGTAGCTTGGCCTTTGACCTTGCAACAAAGTTGGAATCGATGTTTGTTTTTCCTTAATAGGCTTAAGTTGTTTGTCTCTATCCGGATGAACTACGGTCATGTTTGATCCCTTCAAGGTACGGGTTGGGTACGTAGGAAGCCGCAATGTAATGCATTGAGGTGCAACACCTTGTCGTTCATATCATCTAATTTAGAGGTGATTACGACATTATGGTAACTCGTATCATCTGGCTCGGCAATTCCAAGTCAAGAGATGGGTGTTGCCACACTCAATGAGGTAGTTGCCTTCCATTTGATGGATGCTCATACTTCATATCAACCGTTACAACACGGAATGACATATGCCTGGATGTTGCACCCTTGGCAAGAACAAGATCAGTGCAGGATCCAACGCATGGTCGAAGCAGAGTTGATAAAACGGAAAATAGGCTTAAAATGGCCTAGGTGCTAGTCCAAGGCATGACTTAGGCCTGAACAATGCTCGTAATCAAGTGATGCATGCCAAAGGCATCACCATTGGCTTTTATGGCCTTGCACCCTTTGCATAACAAGAGGTGAGTTGGAGAAGTGTGGAAACTACGTTTCGAGTATCATGCTTCCAAAGCATGCTTGGGAAGGCAAATCTACCTGCATTGTCAGCAAGAAGTTAGGCTTTAAGGTCCGGTTCCTATCTTTCAAGCCACGCATCGGGGAGTTCTGGCCTTCGCGGCGCATACCGCCGGAGACGGAATTTTCTGGTGCGTGACATTTTCTCTTAGGCTTAGTTTCGAGTTATAAACAAACAAGTGCTTAGAAGTTGAAACATCACTATACTTAGCAAGAAACTAATCCATGATACGATCTTCTTTGATTACAATCATGTACTAAAGTCCTCGACTTTTACTACGATATATAGATAAATAAAAGGAGACGAGTTCACAACAACAAGTACACTACAGTAATACTGGAGCTATGACAAGGTGGCACCTTCAAGTGATAAGATAAAGATATTGAAGATCTTTACTATAAAAATGGTGTTAGATTACCAAGTACTGAATAAATTCAACATATATCGGTTGTGTTAAGAAAATATAGCAAGGTCGAAGGTTTTCTTTACATATCAAGAACGCCATCTATAATTGACCAGAGTCTAATGATAAACTGCTGACTTATGTTTTAAATTTTTTTAAAATAAATAAGTTTTTTATATTTAGCTAACACTAATTAGTCTTTAATAAAGATATTTTTATTATTTAATAAAATATATGGATAAAGAAATATTAGATTTTAATTTTTTTTTTTTTTTTTTTTTATTATGCGGTCCTTCATTTTCCCGCCGGTCTCTAATTTCGTGAGCAAAATAAAATGACAAATGTTTTCTTTTTTTAGGACATGGCTGTTTACATCTTCTGGTAACTGCAATTGGCAAAATTCAAACTTTCAAACTCTCAAACTCAAGACCATTTCTTAGAAGATTTTGAGAAACAGTTGAAATGAAGATTCCATCAACCCTCACAACACAAAGCTGCTCCAATAGTATAGAGACGCATATAATAACTTGATTATTTTACATAGTTGCTTGGCATTTATTACCTACCTCATTGCCAAAAGTATGATGAAGATAATGAATTAAATGGTTTTAAGTAAATTATTTATTTAGGGAATCAGTTAATATGATTATAACTAAAATAAACTAAAAAATGATGCCTAATAATTTGTCATATCGTGTACAGAAAAAGATCTTTTAGCGTGCTAGCATACGTATTAAGTATGTCTGATTTAGGGTTATACAATCACCGTCTTGAGCCATTATAGTGACTTTTGACTTTGCCATCTTTATAAAATGTCCTTATTATGTGTCCAAAAGATTATACACCTATCGAGTTGAATATTTTACGTAGAAGTTTTCATGATGCACTTTTTTTTTGATGGCGAACTCGGGAGAAAAATTCATTAGTCAAGCATAAAGTAAAAACAAAAGTAGAAATGAACCATTTTTTTTTATAATTTCCAAATGAAAAAAAAGAAGAAAAAAAATCACCGAAATTGATAGATGGGCAAAAAAATTATGTCAGCCCGAATGTAAAAAATCTGGAGGCGAATTTCACAGATGATGAGATTAAATTCGAAATGGCACTAAATTTGTTTTTCATTTTCATAAATTTTTACTTATTTACAAAACAATTATACTTTACTTATTTTTGTCTCTCTTAAAATTTATCTAAGAAGGGATCTTATGATGATTTGACAATTTTGGACATACTCAATAACAATATAGACCAAGTCACTTCTTAATTTTTTTTTTTTTTTTTTTTTTTTTTGAAAACAATCGTACTATTATCCAATATTGTGCGTGTCTTAACAATAAAAAAGAATACTGCATTAAAAACAACAAATACCTAACCTACCTCTCAAAAAAGAAAACAAATATCTCATCTAAGAATAAATGTACACTCGGTGGAATATTGGTCACTATCAAGTGTTATGTCCAAATTAAAATACCTGAATTATGAGGTGATTCATCTTTGCTTTTAACCTATTATCCAAAGAATATACTAAACATATCCCTAAATATTTAATACAACATTCGATTCTATGGTGTATCTATAACTAGTAGTCATAGTACAAGTGTGTCCTTTTCTTTTCTTTTCTTTTTTATCTTTAATATTTGATTATCACAGGAGTCCTACCTAAAAAATGACTTGTACTTCCACAGGTATCACAGGATGCATGGGTAATCCATGAGCTCGAGATGCGCATGATTTTGTGTGATCAGCTATCTGCACTCAACACTCCAACATTACGTCGTCTGGACACGATTTCAGAAGAGAAAGCAAGCACGAATACAACAATTTTACAAACCACTTTTAGAGTCCAACTTTCATCTAAAGGAGTACAATGTGTATGTGATTTCATCGGCTCCAACCAAACCCGGCTAAGAACTCAGAACGCTCGCGAGTTGTAACTACTGCTTTCCTAGTTGCCGGAGATTGATCGAGATAAAGCTACAGTTTTGGTGCCCATAGTGATAAGATACCATCATGTGATGAATATGATGAATATATGATCGCTTTACTTAGTATTAATAGCTAACTTGAAAGTACTTTGATAAACTAATAATCTAGCTTGATTAAATAAATTAGCCTCAACCTTATTACCTACGTAATTTTTCTTGGTCCCGACTCCCTAATGAATATACCACATTTTAGTTAAGTGATCACCAAGCTTAAAAACCCAGTCCGACTAAGTTTATGAAGCCCATCAGGCTCACTGGGCCTATTGGGGTTATACCAAAAACGATCTATTGATTCCGGCTACGGAGGGACATGAAAGCAATTTCATAAACATGGTAAATGCTAGTTTGAGCTCAAATTAAGTTTTGTATTCAAATAAAGATTCAAAATCAATTATAGAATCAATTCCATCTCTGATTCCAGAATCTATTCTAACTTGCATTTTCGAATTGTCTGTTTCTTCTTTCCTGATTAACATATTTCGGTATTGGTGCAAGTTGGATTCGAAAGTTCATATATCAGGAAGTATTGAACACATGAATATATGATTGTTCATATTAGTTCCTTTGATGCTCAAGGCTAGATTATGATTAATATTTGAGACTGATATTCATTACTATTATTAGTATCGAAATTGTTTTCATTTCCCAGAAGCTTGCAGATAACTACAGTTGACTTATTTAGCAAAGTGCATGGATTCACAACTAGCTAAATATTGTTGTAATACTAGTTGGATTCTCAAGTATTAATGTTTGGAAAATATTATTGATTACATATTTTGGACACGATATTTTGTATTTATTACAAATGAGTTATACATGCTAATATAATCATATAATATCAAAATATTTGCTAAAATCGAAAAATATAATTCTTGCATATTATTTAGATTCTGAAAGGGGTTATTTTTGTTTGTATACAAGTTTTGGTCTTGACACTATAAATAGTGGAGTCTTGTATTTTTACAAACTCATCCCAGAACACACAAAGTCGTGTGCAAGTTAATTTGTGAATAGTTAGTAGTCGTGATTAAATTCGGGCTAATGTACTCAATTAATTTATTTAAAGCCTTCTTTGGAATTAAGGAGCGCTAGGGAGAAAGACAATTAAGGCACAGAAGAAAAACAAATTCATAGTTGAAAAAAATTGTATCTCTTCTTATAATGGTCATTTCTAGTGTTCACTTTATTAGTGGAAAAACTAAAGTAGAACACTAGTTCAAAATTACTTAGTCATGTGATTTTTTTGTGAAAGTAATATAAAATTCAGCCATGACCACTATAAGAACAAGAAAGTGGAGAAAAATGTTCTAAAATTATATACACCTATGAAATTACATAATTAAACCTATATCATTAGAGGCGGTTTATTAGCTAAAAAATCTTATTTTTTCCGTATATGTATATTTTTAAATATCAAGGTTTAAACAAGATTTCCACTAGAATTTTTAAGTCCCATTGTTGAAAATGTTCTTAAGATAACCGGTTTGTAAATGAAACTGATTAATGATGATTATTTGTTTTATAGTCAAAAAAAAAAGAGGAATAAGAGGGGTTTTAAGTTTGACAAGTGTAAATTATGTATAAGCTGAGTGTAAACAATATTACTATTAGTTGTATTCTAAACAAAATTATTGTAAAATCTAGCTTCGGAATTAATATAAGTGGAGCGCAAACAAAATTAAACTTCACATGCTACTATTGTTAAAGCTTCAAACATTCAAACAATCCACACTTTGTTGCTGAATTTTTTAAAAACCATGAACCTTTCCTTCACATATTTTAACCAAAAAAACTTAAATACTACAAGCGTTCAAGCCATGCAATCCTCTAGAAAGGATAGAGCTTGCAGGGCTAGCACCAAAACCACTCCCTCCGTAAAAAAACAACAACTAGTTTTTGTACTTGGATTTTTGTAAATTCAAAACAACTTTGTTTTGAAGTAAATATTAATTTTTCTATTAAAATAGACTAAAAATAACAAATAAATAAAAGATGACAATAATATTACGGAATACTGAGACTCAAGATTCCACCATCGATCATATTCAATTGATATTTATATTGATTCGTAACAATTATAACTCTTTTATTGACTCTATTTCTTTGCCAAAGGTAGATTTCTAAAATATTAATTATAAATCATAAGCATGGCGCATCAAAAGTTCTAAGTCTCAGCATGCACCATCAAATAAAAAGTGTTATATGTACATTTGAGAATGATGGAGTTGAGAAATTTCCTTGAAAATGCTAAGACGCACAAGCATTGAAGCTAATACTAAGACGCACAAGTATTGTGCTAGGGGTAAGACGGACAAGGTATGTGTTTAGGCTAAGACACACATGATTCGTGGCCATATGTTAAGGCACACATGATTCATGGCCATAGGCAGCTAAGGCTCACACGATTCGTGACTATAGGCTAAGGTACACACTATTCGTGACTATAGCCAGCTAAGGCTCATACGATTTGTGATTATATCCTTTGCAACGCTTGTAAGCGTTCCAAATATAGCTTTAAACCGTTTCCTTTGCCAATTAGAATTGGAAAATGTTTCATTGATCGTTGGAACCGTTTATAAGTGTTGCGAACTTATTTTTAATGTTTCGAAACCCCTAAATCGAGCTCTTTTCACGTTCTTCACATTAGTTGTCTCTTTAAGCGAGGATCAATGTGTTTGAGGCTTGGTTTGGCTAGTACAAGCTATGAAATTGTGAGATGGCACAATTTTAACTTGGTATCTAAGCACAGTTGTGGTACTTTAGTCAAGTAGATTCGTACGTAATCTTCTATGTAAAGCTATAGGTATTTTAGTATACGTAGTTGGCCATATATAGAGAGATGACATGGATGAGCACCTGAGAGAGAATAAGGATAAACACTTGCCTAAAAACTCTTTGCAAAATTTTGAAGTTTAATATTTCTTAGACTCGAGTCTTGAGAGATAATTTTACTATTTTACCCTTGATAAAAACCCACTATTTATATTAAGTCCACTGCTTAGCGCGGAATGAGTAATGTTGTGTGGTAAACACTAGATGGTGGCCTATCATATGAAATAAAACGAAATGTAACTTTAATAATTGATGGTTAGATATTACCAGAGTAGCCGGTTTGAGCCTAACATACTAGCAGGTCATCTTGGATAGACGAGTATAAATTCATAGCAAAGAAATAATTGGAATTGGTCGGACAAGCATAGCTCAAAACTAATGTGGACAAGCTTGTTAGGAGTCATCGGACGGACAAGCCTTGGACGGCGCTGATGCAGACAAGCTTGAGTTGTTGGACAAGTCGGGATGGGGAAGGTCTTGAGCAAAACTGGGGCGTACAAGGTCTTGAGTAAAGCTGGGGCGTACAAGATAGAGCAAAGCTAGATGAATAAGTTGAGTGAAGCTATGACGTACAAGTTGAGCAAATCTAGGACGTTCAAGGTGGAGCAAAGCTAAACAGACAAGTTGGAATCCATACCCTTCTCAAATTTGAAATAATTTTCTATATAAAATGGAAGTTTTTTCTTTGCTCCTCCCTTCTTCTACACTGATCAAAGGAAAACCCTCTTCTCTTCTTCATATTGTTATCCTCTGCTCAACCATCATAGCATCAACTAACCATTGTGAACAAAGGTAAGCTCTTTCTAGTCTTTTCCATGTGAGTGTACATCTCCAGGTTGAGTTTATGTATATTTTCTTTAAGAAAACTTCTCATATGCTTGTTTGAATAACCAACATCTGTAAACCCTAGATTTCTTTCTTTTTGCAGACCTTGTTAATCTTCTCCATTTGCACAAAAGCATCAACTTCATTGTCAACTATTATACTCGGGTAAGTTATGGTTTGGACTGACCCCCCACCCCACCCTTTTTTTTACGTGAATAATTGTTCACGTGAACCCCCTTATTTTTTTTATCGTGAGCATTAACTCACGTTTTCTCTCAACGTTGCCAGTATTGCTTGCTCCTTGTGAGGATGTGCTTAGTCTAGTTGTTGCCTCTACTTCATCTGTGAAGATGCTAAAGAGTCAACATCAACTAGTAGCTAGTATTAATATCAGGTATGTATGCTTTTATTCATGTAAGACTTGGCTGTCATTCTGTTGCCCTCTTGTTGCTACCAGTGTCGTCCCTCTAGCAACATTAGTCACGATCAGGCAGATTGTTTTTTTTTTCTTTTTTTACATGAGCAAATATCCACATTCCCTCTACTTCCTTGTCATAGTAAATCTATCTTTAGTTTGCGAGACGAGGGTTGTTTGGTTAGGATAAAACCAGGGTTTCCTGTTTTATCTCAAACATTATATGTATATTTACATGTACACGTATATTGACAATTGAGAATATTATCACCTTTCCTTTGCAAACCCTAACATCATCATCGTTCTTCAATAGTAGAATAATCTTCAACTGTAGCAACAACTATTATTAGCAGTCTCGATCAACTAAGTTTAGGTTATAATGTTTATTTTCTTTACATGTACTTCTTTTGCTTGTTGATGTTAAAACCATTATCTCATTACTCGTATCTTGAGTAGATCATGACTGTTTCTGATCGGAATCATGGTTCTGACTCCTCAAATAAGAAAACAAACCGTAGAAGCAAAAGAATAAAGAGGGATGATCTCGATATGACTCAGCCCGAAACCGACAGTTTTCTTGGAAAAGTTTTAAAGCTTGTACATGATATCCCTCTTAATGACTTGAGAATGACGCGTAATCGGGCTGTTGACTTTATATTCGTGATTAATACCGAAGAAGAATCCAGGCCCCGAGAGGAATTAAAAAGGAAAAAGAATGAAGACGAAGAACTCCAGGTTTCAACTGTAGCAACAACTATTATTAGCAGTCTCGATCAACTAAGTTTAGGTTATAATGTTTATTTTCTTTGCATGTACTTCTTTTGTTTGTTTATGTTATAACCATTATCTCATTACTCGTATCTTGAGTAGATCATGACTGCTTCTGATCGGAATCATGGTTCTGACTCCTCAAATAAGAAAACAAACCGTAAAAGCAAAAGAATAAAGAGGGATGATCTCGATATGACTCAGCCCGAAACCGACAGTTTTCTTGGAAAAGTTTTAAAGCTTGTACATGATATCCCTCTTAATGACTTGAGAATGACGCGTAATCGGGCTGTTGACTTTATATTCGTGATTAATACCGATGAAGAATCCAGGCCCCGAGAGGAATTAAAAAGGAAAAAGAATGAAGACGAAGAACTCCAGGTTTACCGACAGGATCAACACACCCAGATGAATACAAGAATTGAATAGTTCAAGCAACAAGAGAAAGGTGTTTGCACTGATAGTATGACTTCTGATGCAGAAGATTATATTTCTGACCGGGAGCCTATAGGGCACGAGCCTGAACCTTTCTCTCCGAATATAAGGTCTGAGCAATTGGCTCAGGATGATTTTGAAGATGAATGTGATGAAGATGTTTATCAAGATAATAAGATGGGTTCAATCGAACCTATAGATGATGAGGATCCTGAAGAAAACTTGGAGGAAGATCCTGATGCAGGCCTAAAAGAGAACTCCGAAGTACAAGGCTTGAAGGAAAGTTCCGAAGAAGGAAACGAATCTGATGAGGAAGGTGATGACGAGTACGACTCTGATTCGGAATCTCAGTTTTCTGAATAGTCTTAGTACAATTGTTTTGTTTTGAGAGATGAAGGATTCTTTAGTTTGTTTTTTTTGTTTGAATAATTGGATGTTTGGTAGGCATGATTGCAAGGATTTTTTTTTTTAAAATTTGGATCAACAGGGATTTTGAATTAATAAAAAATTTGATTACTAAAAGGAAATTTCATACTGAATGCAAATATCTTGCATACGTTTTGGAAGAATTAAAATTACCAATGAACTAAAGAAATATCCATGGATGCTTCAGGCTTCAAATGCTTTGAGCCACTTTTCCTGTATTACAACTTCTACCAATTTTCTATCTGCAACAATTAACTTGTAGTACCCACCAATGGTATCTCTAGCGATCATGGATGGCCCCTTCCAGTCAGAGCTTGCCTTAGAGCGGCGATTGCGCCTTGCTGCTTTCATAACTAAGTCTCTTACTTGAAAAACATTAACCTTCACTGACTTGTCCCTAAATATGTGTTGTTGATAAGGATTTTCCTTCATCTCTAAGTAAGCCAACGCTAGCATTCCACGCTATGAGCGTGTTGGAATTCTCTTAGAGTGGTTCTATGGCACATGTGGACACTCTTTTAGTGTCACAGGAAAATATCCATGATGTTCCTTGCCATAGTTGGATATTAGATGGGTGATGAAGGACTCAATACGATGTTGGATTTGAAGGGTAGTTTGGTTCATCCACTTGGAAAAATATTAAAAATGCGAGGATATCCATTCATATCGTCTGACTAAAGCATAGTTGAGTTTTCCAGCAAACTCGAGTCCCCAAGCATAAGAAGTATAATGGGCATTAAGTGGTAAAGAGATAAGTTCAGTGAGCTTTACTGGAGCATGATACCTCTCCACATATGATGTTGCACTTTCTCTTGGTTCTTGTTTCATATCCATCAAGTCTTGGAATTCTTCCAGGTACAGAGAGGGATCATTTGCCATGATATTCTCGTGAGGTGCAGAGATGTCTGCTTGAGGTAAGCATGTCAATGATGATGTCTTAAGAGTTGAAGTGTTGTTACTGTGTAGCCATGGACATCCGTTTATCATGTCATAAACCAAGGCCTATTTTGTTATGCAAAACTTGGTTGTAGCACATGCAGAACCCATTTGTATTTCAAGATCAATATGACCATAAACATTCACATACTTTCTTTCAGGGTCTTGAATGATGGTGGGAGCACGGAAAGCTTCACTATGTGTGATCCCTACAGCTTGGAGAGTTTTGACAGGGATGATGTTGATTGTAGTGCCTTCATCGATTAAGGTTCTCCCAAATTCATTGTTTCTGAGGCTAGCAACAATGAGAATTCCCCGGTCACGCACTTTTCTCCGTCTTTACCCATCTGTGCAGGTTCAGTGCGTGCTTTGCTTTCATTTATTGGAGGTAGTCTCCTGCCAGATACAATGTGATTAAGAGCAGTGAATAGGTTTTTTCCTTGCGCCTTTGAAAGGTAGAGGAGTTCGCACACATTTTCTATCAAGGATTGGACCACTTGATTGATGGGATTTTCAGATATGGTAAAATGCCTGACAGGGAGACGGTTCCTATGTACGCCTTCAGTCCCCAGATCCAGTTCTCCTGACACAATCCTCTTTTTAAATATCCTCTTCAAGGTATTGCAATCACTTATAGGGTGATTAACAAATCTGTGAAAGCAACAATACTTCAGATATGCCATCTTTTTCTCTATTGGTGGACGTAGGATAGGAGGTAGGTTGATTGCACTATCCTAAATTCAGACTTCTAAAAGCTTGATCACTTCCTCAATTGGAAGAACAAAATTTGTGGATGCGTGGGCTTCCCTTGGTTGTTTTTCTCGACGTTGAGCCGGTGGTGGAGCTGCTTGGTTATCCCTTCGAGGTGGTCGAACTGTTGGTGGTGTTGGAGTCGGAACTGGTGCTGGTGATGTGCGCTTGGGATATGGTTCTGATGTTGTATCCTTCCTCTTACCTCCTTCAGTCACGGAACCCACAGATGGTTGTGTGTTGAATTGTCTTTGAGCCATGCATCGACGAGTCTCATGTACTTCTTCATTCTTGATAGAAAGCCTTGTCCTCTTTATCAAAGCAGGTGCAGTAGTGGTCGATTGCTTGATAGCTTTATGTAACTCAGAAAATAATTGAAAACGCAAATTCTCCACTAGAGCA
The DNA here is from genome assembly GCA_023531435.1 of Papaver californicum. Taxonomy (NCBI): domain Eukaryota; kingdom Viridiplantae; phylum Streptophyta; class Magnoliopsida; order Ranunculales; family Papaveraceae; genus Papaver; species Papaver californicum. Next base: position 3,410,783 of record JAJJMC010025361.1, on the reverse strand, counting down.
TGATAGAATGGTATTATACTATTGATGCAGAGTTCTACCAGTTGTAGTTCAATCACATTTGGGTCATGGCAGTCTAGTGCTTGGACTCTGAACTGCTTCACATAATCATTGGGATGCTCATTAGTTCATTGAAATATCCTTCCCAAGTATGATAATGTGACTTTCTCAGATACAAAAAAGTATTTCCTGTAAAATGCATTAACATTTCACACCAGTTAGAAATATTTTTGGGTGCAAGATTATTATACCATGTGTACGCTCTTCCAGTGAGAGACTTAGAAAACTCCCTCAGACGCATCACATGGTTGTACTCATGCTCCCCTAATGAGTTATACATGTTAATCATATAATATCAAAATATTTGCTAAATCGAAAATATATTTCTTGCATATTATTTAGATTCCGAAAGAGGTCATTTTTGTTTCTAAACAAGCCTTGGTCTTGACACTATAAATAGTGGAGTCTTATATTCTTACAAACTTATCCTAGAAACACCAAGTCGTGTGGAAGTTAATTTATGAGTAGTAAGTAGTCGTGATTAAATTCGGGCGAATGTACTCAATTAACTTGTTTAAATCCTTCTTTGGGATCAAGGAGCGCTAGAGAGAAAAACAATTAGGGCACATAAAAAAAATCGTTGTTGAAAAAATTGTATTTCTTCTTATAATGGTCATGGCTGATTTTCTTCTTCTAGTGTTCACTTTATTAGTTGAAAAACTAAAGTCGAACACTAGTTCAAAATTACTTAGACGTGTGATTTCTTCGTGAACCTAATATAAAATTCAGCCACGACTACCATAAGAACAAGAAGGTGTAGAACTAAAATTATATCCACCTATGAACATTACATAAATAAATCCCTATATCATTGAAGACGGTTTATTAGCAAAAAAATGTTATTTTTTCCGAATATATATATATATTTTCAAATATCAAGGTTTAAACGAGATCTCCACTAGAATTTTTAAGTCCTATTGTTGGAGATGTTCTTAAGATAACCAGTTTGTAAATGAAACTGATTAATGGTGATTATTTGTTTTATAGTCGAAAAAAAAGAAGGAATAAGAGGGGTTTTAAGTTTGACAAATGTAAATATGTATAAGTTGGGTGTAAACAATATTACTATTAGTTGTACTCTAAAAAAATATATTGTAAAATCTAGCTTCACAATTAACATAAGTGGAGCACAAACAAAATTAAACTTCATATGCTACTATTGTTATAGCTTCAAACATTCAAACAATCCACACTTTGTTGCTGATTTTTTAAAAAAACATGAACCTTTCCTTCATAAATTTTAACTACAAAAAACTTAAAAACTACAAGCGCTCAAAACATGCAATCCTCTAAAAAGGATGGAGCTCGCAGGTCTAGCACCAAAACCACTCCCTCCGTAAAAAACAACGACTAGTTTTTGCACTGGATTTTTGTAAATTCAAAGCAACTTTGTTTTGAAACTATTTTTGTACATTTTAATTCTCAACTCCATCATTCTCAAATGTACATATAACACAATAATCAAGGAAATTTCTTGACATTGAAGAATCAATAGCTTTACTGTCAAAACACTTTTGATTCTTAACAATTATAACTCTTTTATTGACTCTATTTCTTTGCCAAAGGTAGATTTTTAAAATATTAATTATAAATCATAAGCATGGCGCATCAAAAGCTTTAAGTCTCAGCATACACCATCAAACAAAATTACAACTAATTAATGAAGTTCATAAATCAATTAAAATTAATGCAAAAAGTCATAAAAAATCAAATATAGTTACCAGTTAATTGTGAAAAATGGCTTCCTCCATTGTCTCAGTGTTAGGTTTTAGCTCATCATGCTCAAAACACTCTCAAAATGATTGTTCATAGCACAAATGGTGTTTAATACTAACACAAAGATTTGATACAGATATAAACGTTACAATCTGTGTTTTCTCTGTGGCTGCATGGAAAAGAAACACTTTGACTAAACGACAGACTAAAATTGTAGTAAAGAACAAATAATAAATAACGGATTTAGCGACAGTTTGTATTTGTATTTGTTCGTTTTCTTCTTCTTCCTCGATCAAAAGTTGCAGAGAGTACTTTTTTTTGAACTGATTTTTTCTAACTCGATTCTGGCCGAAGCCAACCCCCTTCTGAATTTTTCTCGACCCCTATTTATAATAGCAAAATTCGTATCCTCAAAATCTCTTGAAATAACTCCTCGAATCTTCAAAATATCGGATCACGTCTCGGACCTGATTTCTTTGATTCTCTAACTGATTCTTACCAAATCCCTTGATTCTATTCCTTATAGCACGACTCGAAAATATATTCTATACAAAATCTTAAAGGAGATAATGTTACACGTAATCAAATAATGATTGAGGATATATTTCTTTCCTTTTTTTTCTTGGAAAACTGACTATGATTCGAGAAATTTCCTTTATTGTTTTCACGTGTTCAAATTGGGTACTCATGCCTTTAAATATGTAAGGAAAATATCCGTTCTTTACTTTGAAAAATAACCCAAATATTTGGTTCACAGGTTCTCGCAATTTAGAAAGAAATTCTTCCCGCCAAAAAATTAAGTTTGAAATGGAGAAAAAGGTGCCCTTATCCAAAATGAGGGTGCCTTTAAAACTTCTTCTGGAGTGCCTTTAACACTTTTGAAGTTCATTTTTCCACAATTGTTTATTCTTCAAAATACCTATAAACACAATAAAAAGAATAATATTAATACAAAAATTGAGAAAAACCAATATAAATATGAGAACAATTAAGACACAAAAACGTGTCTATCAGTCTCTTCAGCGAGAATCACGAGATCGTTTGAAATTTTACTGCAACTGCTCATTCGAGATAGATTTACCAAAGGCAAATTCGAATATAGACACATTTTGAATCCATTATTTACCTTTACGTAGTCGTTATAGAACACAATCTCTATATTGTACTATAGTTCAAAAGTAGGATTTGTTTTATGATTCCCTACAAGCTAGTTTTATAAGTACGAGGACTTTAATCCATTTTGGATCCTCTAAAATTGGTCGTTGAAACCATTGTGACACCACTATCTTCGGTCTTTAACTTTTATTTTTACGTGAAATTTGGAACAAAAAAAAAATCATTCATGTGGTAATTTATATGCTCTTTCTAGTCCACCAGAAGAAACACTACAAGAGCGAGCAAGGACTATGTGATTGAATTTAAAATAATCTACCCCTATAAAAGTGAAAGGGAGTCTAGGTGAAGGAATACAAAACCAACTGTGAGATAAAGGGGATAATAGTTTATATGACAAGTTGTTGGCAGTCCAGGTGAAGGAATACAAAACCAACTGTGGGATAAAGGGGATAATAGTTTATATGACAAGTTGTTGGCAGTCTAGGTGAAGGAATACAAAACCAACTGTGGGATAAAGGGGATAATAGTTTATATGACAAGTTGTTGGATGTGTGGAAAAAAACTGGACGACAAACCAAAAGCCTTTCAATAATATATTTTTTTAAAATAATCCAGACAACATATTGTATGTCGTCTGGGTAGAGATCTATTTTTAAACACTTTTCCACTTTTGCACTAGACGTAAGACACAAATTCTATAATTGAATGAACCCATGAAGAAGGTTAGCACAGAAAGTGTTTGAGTCGTAATCTCAGACTCTCTTCCAAGGATAAGAAAATTTAATTAAAGGTATAACTAATGTGGACAACAATGTAGTTGAAATTCAAGGTTAAAAGTCTTGTTCTGATTGTAATGCATTGGAGTAAGAGGAAAAAGAGGAGATGTAGCTCTGATCGACATAGTTGGGATGCTTGATGGGTATTTTAATTTGCTAATATATGGCTCTTTCCTTATACACATTCCAACACTACACCTGCAAGATAGTAATACAAAACTGTTTACTGCCTTAGTTAGTATTTTCATTACTTGTCATTAACACTTTTACAGGTTAGAGTACCACTTAATCACATCAAATTGAACTTGAACCATGTACTCATTGCTTTGTCATCTTATATATATATATATATATATATATCTTAAAATCAAATATACAACAACTTAGATATGTTGTAAGAATACTTGTCAATATCATGTTTTCCTCTTATTAGATATGTTTGAATATATATATATTCCTCACCTATCAACATGATTCATGTCTACCCCATTTTTCTGCATTATTAACATACAAGTAAGTCAATGATAATGTTCTAATGTTATATTGTCTAATGTTTATGACTTATGGACATTCCAAAACCCTAGTGCATAAAGCGCTTTATAAATAAGACATTTATATCACAAGTTATTAGTTTATGTACCTAGTATTAATGGCTGAACCATGATTTGATTTTATGGGCGTTATATTTTATATATAAATTTGTCAATTTTTTATCAAAAAAATGTTTAAAAATGCAACATTTTTTTAGCTTAAATGTTAATTCATGTGATTTTGGGTGTTTATTGTTGTTATATTTGAACGCCAGAACAAACTTACCTTATATTAGCTCCCAAGGAAGAGACAATGTCCAGTGCAAGGTATAATTTTGTTTTCTTTTACTTTTCAACTTATTTTTTTCTCGTTAAAATACACAATAAGTTAATTTGAGTTTGTTGTTTGAATTATGAATGTGTTTTTGTTAAAAGTAAAAATGAATCACCACTTCAACTCAAACGCTTAACTAGCTAGTAAGCATTGTAATTTGTATTTATATGCCAACTCTTGGTAATAGGAGGAAAATATATGGCATTGCATCATAACACGATGACGCAAAAGCCTATAAGAATATAAGAGGAGAAAAAATGTGTTTTTTGATGCATCTTCCATTTTATTTCTTTTTAAATTTCCTCCTGTATCTCTTACTTAAACTTATCTGCGTCTCAAACTTCACCTTTTTTGACACTAACAAGTCATCATGTAAAAGTTGTTGCTTTTAATGGGTTGTTCTTGTTGTTGTTGTTGTTGTTGTTGCTGCTGCTGCTGTTATATCAATATCAATGGACGGATAAACTAACTCTAGAAGACCTTGTTTGGAAAAATTTATGATTACAAATAATTATAAAAATAATTAATAATTTTTATATAATCAATTTTATAATAAGTTTTAACAAACTTCTTTATGAAAATAATCGATTATCTTAAAAAAAAATGGTTTATATGAAAAGTTGTTTGGTAAACATGTTTATCACATTCATTTTTATTTTCTTTTAAAACCTTTTCATTAAAAAAAAATTTAACCACAAATATACAAGTTTCGATTTAGTTTACAAGAAAACTTGGTATACTAGTTTCGATTTAGTTTACAAGACAACTTGTTCGGCTAGTTTCTAATTAAGACCGTTGAAAAAAAAATTAGGAATTTTTGTGGTTGGATCATCACCTAAATGGTACCATGAGAAAGTTTATAAGATGTAATGAAACTTATTGTTTCAAAGTGACATGGGATATTGTTACACGAGATAAAGTCAGATATTTATACATATACATGTGTTTGTGGGGAAAACGAATTAAGAGGCTAATTTAGGAAAAATGGGGTGAGCATGTGATAATTCGTCTAATCCTTACACATTTGTACTGTTGAAGTACTTTATTTAGATTCGAGAGATCAATCCACCAAATTACCAGGGAGTAAGGGAGTTAATCACAGAGATATCTGACGGATTTTACCCTAAAATTTGGTTGTTGTAGACACGGCGCATTCAACAAAACGATCGATATATTTATGCTGATAATGTCGAATGAGATTAATAAATGTTGCATAGCCAAAAGAGTAATGGGATTTGAGCAACAGCAACCAAAAGCAAAAGATAGTGTCTTTTGGTGGAGTACATTTTGTATCTACAGACTCCTTCAGTAAAGACTACTCTTTTCATGATTTTAACCAAAAACACAGCCATGCACAAGCATTCCCATCCTATTACAGCATAGCAGTAGTAACTAGGATTCCCCAGCAAAATTATTTTGCCGACCACAGATATCACAACACCAGTAAAAGCATATCCAGAGTACGAAACGATATCAAGCAATGGTGTCTCGTCATTCCCTAATGAGTGTAATATTCCTTTTAGAAGCATCACTTGTAGAATCCAACCAAGCACTGCCTTTGTGAACTGCCTATGTAGAGCTTCTGGACTGAACCTGCAATACATCTCAATATCAATCTGTAATAAAGAAACCGACCGACCAATTCGCTAGCTCCTTAAGGTTTAATATTGTGAGAAAGTCGAGATTCAAGAGTGACTTACCTCCCAAGAAGACCCAACAGGAGTCCAGAGAGAAATACATAGGTAACGAAGGACATCAATGGAATGTACAGATCAGGTGCATTTATATCATAAATTGGAGGTTTATAGGACAGTTTTCCCTGGTTGGCATGAACTGGTTCAGTTATCCGAGTCCATTGTCCCTGCATATATGTGTTATGAAAATGAAGAAAGAAATGAGTGATCAATTCTTATTCGTAACGAATTGTAAGAAGAAGAAGAAGAAGATACAGCAAAACTTAATGTACGGGTCAATGCAAACGCTCAATAGTGCATTACCTTGTGAGTAAATGGAAACAAGATAACTTTCAACTTGTTCATGACATACTCATCATTCACTTGGAAATAATATTGCGGATCAGAGAAATATCTACTCATCTGTAACATACAGTATTAATTAACACACACTACTTAAACTTTGTATTAGAGATGATAGTGAAATGGAAGTTCAATTTTTTTTTTTAATTACTCACATTGCTTTGAACATATTTAGAACTTGATTCCATAATCTTTTCTCCGTAAGCTCCGATCAACCCACTTTGGATGAGATCAGATTCAGCTGCTCCAAACACGAATCTTTTCTCATATGGGTTCTGTTTTTGGCCATTCATTAATATGCTTGGTCTTTGTACATTGCCGTTGGCATTGCCATTGACATTGCTTGATGATTTTGGGTTATTACTAATGTATTGATACATTATTTTTTTTGCTGAAATGAATAGTGGTGATGCAAAAGAAGAATGAAAGTGGAACCAACAGTATTCTTTTTATTGGTCACAGACTTACAGTTGCAAGATGGTCATTCAATACGCATGGACCGCACTCCAATGCACATACAGTTTTGGATGCACAGGTTTTTGTTATCCATCAAATGCAGATAAACCTAGAGTGGTTTCACGAGGGTTCTTTGAGTTTATTCCTGATAGTTTTGGGTATCCGAGACTCTCGAGAGTGTACATGAGAACTGTTATTGCGATTGTAACAAACTCCGGCAGATTTAATTACTGAGATTTAACATTCCTGATACATTGTAATTTAGAGGATTCAAGTAAAGATCAATTGGTTATACTAGGTATGCCTCTACAGGAGGCTCGGTTATTACCTAGTATCTGTAAAAGCCGAAACCAAATGCAGTGTTCTTTTTCAAAAAAAGACACAATCCGGAATTCCGGATATGCAATTTTTCTGTGAACTGTTCAAAAGGTTTAAGATGGCCAATAAGTTAGTAAGAACTACTAGTTGGTTGAGGACCATGAAGCCTGACAACTATCAACAACATTCTGTGTAACTACATAAAAGAGAAACTGAACAACATCGAATTTTAGAAGAGTTGATTATCCAACAACTGCAACGAAACTGCATCTTAGATTTCGCTCCAACAAACACTTGGTTGTTTAGTAACATGAATGAAGATTTTTTGAACTGCCGAGGAAGAAAATAAAACTGTGTATTGAGGAATAGATAAACAAAATACTGATGAATAAAAATAAACTATTCTATGGAATGGTAAAGATTATAAGCATGGTCAAGAACGGCCAGCTAGTTTTAGTATACAAAACTGAAGAGTATGGCGGCCCAATTCTCTGACATTGCTGGAAAACCCTGAATTATAACTTCTTATCATTACTTTAATCTTTCACTCAGACCTTGTGGCATTCCTAGGCTCTGCGCGAGATCACTCATACTTTCTTTCATTCCCTGCAAAAGAACATATTGCGGACCGACCTAGAAATTTAGCTCACCTACACCATTATAAACGACAAGTTCTTATTCTTCTATGGAAACAGGGTTTTAAGTCTTACCAAAACATTCTTTTGGTGAGCATCCTTGTATGCCTCTGTAACTAAAAGTGAGAGCTTCTTCACAAATTGAAGGATACAATGAACAACACTAAAAGTTCAAAATTAAGGTATTTAGATTTTCACCAGATGTTTTGGAGTATTGACACCTATGTGTTGGTGGGTTGAATCCTATGGTTCTATTGAAAAAAACGAAAGATTCCAAACGAAATCAAAAGAATAATTAGAACATTATTAAATTTAGAAACGTAATGGCAAACAAAAACACTCTACTTATTTCTGCTCCTAACTCCACTGCAGCCTAGGTGATTTCAGTGCGTATAGGTTGCTGATTTCCAGAAAGTGTTACCTAGGGACAGAAAGTAAGCCCTTAAGTTAAGTTAGTGTGTATCAGAACTTAACGAAAGGCTTGTGATATGATGCAAGGGCATACCTTTATCACTTCCCCTTCACAGTACCCATCAAACTCTGCTCTGTAAAACAAAAACTTAGCCAGTTGGTGATTTTAAATACCAACAGAAAAGCCATTTGAAGAACGACAAAAGGCTAGGTAAATAATACATACACAACAAGTTCTTTCGGTACACGCACTGGTTCAACTTGGACAACCATTTGTACCGTCTTTACAATCTCATACAAATTTTGCATGTTACCTAAATTCCTGCCTACAGTAAGAAACAAAACATGAAATAGACCTGGAATTTTCAGTTGATTAAGTATGCCTTCTAAAATTTCACTGATACAGGAACACACATATTTCATCTAAAAGAAAATGATAGTAAAACTCACCTTTGCAGGCGCATCATAACCATTCCCAATATCCTTCTTTCCTTCAAATAAACTGTAGACACGAAGAGTTCGCCGAGCATTCCCAATTTTCTTACCAGGGCATTGATAAAGTTGGAAGTTGGAATACCAACTAAATTGGTCTTTAGGTTTACCTTGTTACCTGAAAGGAGCACGAGGTTACAAGTCATGAGCGTAAAACATACAGGTGAATACTTGAGCAATATAGTGGAAGTTAATGTATAACAGAAGGCACTAATCATTGAGTGACTGAACAAGGGAGTGAGGATGAAAAAATACGAATATAAGAGGTAAAACTGTTTAGATACACCCAATTGTTTCCACAAAATTTTTTGAACGTGATATTTTTCATACAAGTGACCTCCATTCAAGTGGAAATATGCTTTATACTTATATTAATAGTTCAGAGGTACTGAAGTTGTAGTACAGAACCAGATGTGTGATCCATCTAGTCACAACTCACAAATGTTTCTGAACAAAGATGTCTATATAAACAAGATCAGCAACCCATAAACGACCCTCATTGTGATATATTGATTACTATAGACTTTTGAAACTACAGGCTTTGTGCAATTGGTGGCAGTGACAACAATGATACCTAGTCAAGAGTAACACAATTTCTTGCAAGAATTCGTCACTTGATTACCTCAAGTTAATGGTTGGAAAGACTTGTACAGTTGTACGCAAAATGGACTGCCAGATATATTTAACTGCAAATGAAAAGCTTTCCTTGAAGGTGCTGATTATCTTGACTTTTATTCTACGTCACTCATAATTTTTGAGAAGAATGCATAATTCAGACTTCCCCTCCAAATCATTGCCACCATTCATTTTGTTCAAGTTGTTTTATGCTTCTAAACTACGCATTATTCTATTGATAGTAATCTGCGTAAACACAAAATAGTCCATAAGGAATACCCAACACCCAAATAGACATAGATGATTCTAAACCCTTATAACTCTGACAACACCTAACCAAATGAATCTAAATAACCCACAAACCATGATTCCAGCAACACCTAAAATGTGTTTACTTAGCATTTCAAAAATTGAACACTCAAAATAAAAATAAAAATAAACCCTAAATTCATAATTCAAACAGATAAACTTTGCAAATATTCAATGAAAAGCAAACATTCAAAAAAGGAGGAGTAAGAAATAGAACCAGTAATAACGAAATAAATCGACTGATTCATGAGGAGTTGAGTTAGTTGATTGCAGGTCCTCATCTTTCTTTGCTGCTGCCATTTCATTGCCTCGATCAGCCCTAGAGACCGGCCATCACCTATAGTTGTTACTCTGCTTGTGAAGGCCCTTGCGCATTCGATTTGTCCCTGTTCATCTTTCACGAGGAGTATTACACCTGCCATAGTTAGACTTGGGTATTCTAGTCCTTGTCGGTAGATCTTGGACCTGGCTTCGGTGGGTTGTGTTCAATTTTGGTCACCGATTTTGAAATCGAGGGTTTATAAATATGGCTATGGAGTATGGACAAGTGTGATTGTTCTCTTGCTGGTGATGTCGTTTCGTTTTATAAAGTTTTAAGGCAACGGGACTTCCATTCGAACCAACAGACTAAAGGTAGAATTTCGGGAGATTTATTGAATGGTTCAAAAATCCATGACCCATTTAATCTAATGTCCAGCGGAATATAATTTAACCGGAGGTCCAAAAACCTTTCAAACTCATAAGATTTTTTTGGATAAGTCCCATTTGTATTAATAAAAGAGCGGTTACAAAATTGATGGAGCATCAAGGCTCCTAATACATGCAAAAAGCAATACAGCTACAAATTTGGCGCACCAAGGCGCTAAGGAACTACAAATTGACGCACCACGATAACAAAATAAGCTAGTTTCGCTTGGTCTTGGCAAGAAATCTTCCTTTTTGGCCTTTGGCAGTCGATGATTGACTCTTCCTTCTCAAATAATAATTTGCGAAAATGCAAATATTATATATATAGGGAGGGAGTGTTGGGAGAAAAGGAAAGCTACGCCGGCCTTGGCTTAGACGCTGCGCGGACAAAAGAAGCTTCATTTACCATTGAAAGGCTTTGCTGAACTGATGAAAGAAGCTTCATTTTAAAAAAGAAAGCTGAGCACTCGCAAGAAAGCTACCATTTGGCCTTTGGCAGTCGATGAATGACTCTTCCCTCTCCAATAACAATTTGCGAAAATGCAAATATTATATATATAGGGAGGGAGTGTTGGAAAAAGAAGTAGGCTTCACTAGTCTTGGCTTTGACGCATGGCATACAAATGAAGCTTCATTCCGGACTGGACTGAGACGGTTCTGCAAGAAAGCTTCCATTTTGGCCTTTGGCAGTCGATGAGTGACTTCTCCCTCGCATATAATAAATTGCTGAAATGCAAAAATTATATATATAGGGAGGGAGAGTTGGAAGAAGAAGGGAGGCTTCACAAGGCTTGGCCTTGACGCATGGCTGATAAATGTAGCTTCATTCCGGACTGTAAGGAGAAGCCTTTGCAAGAAAGCTTCCATTATGGACTTTGGCAGTGGATGAATGACTCTTCCCTTACATATAATAAATTGCTGAAATGCAAATATTATATATATAGGTAGGGAGTGTTGGATGAAGATAGGAGGCTTCACTTGGCTGTGACGCGATTACCCAATGCAGCATCATTGGCCCTTTCCCGATATCGCAAGCTAGCCGCTCCACCTGAAAGGGCCTTTGGTGACCCTTTAGCTATCTAAATCAAAAGTACATCTTGTCCGGTACTTCAATTAGCTTGAGGAAGCTTGGTCTACCCAAGTAGCTTTCTCTTTCGCCACAATCTAAGTGACATCCTCGCTTAGCCATAGTGTCTGCTGCAAAGTTTATCTCGCGATATGCATGCGAAGCTCACCGAAGAGTACCTTGACTTGGATACTAACCATCTGGCCCTGTATACCCAAGGAATAGAGTCCCCTGTGAAGGCACTGATTGCGCTGCTCGAGTCGGATCTGATATGCACCTTGGAGTAGTTCCATTGCTGAGCCCACTCAAGACCATAAAGTACCGTTTGCAATTCAGCTATATAGTTGGAAGCCAGACCTAGCCCCACCGAGATGGCTCCCATAACGGTTCCATTATTAGATCTTGCTACTACTCCTGCTCCAGCTTGGCCCGGATTACCAGAAGAAGCACCATCGTAGCATAAAAGAATCACGCTTGCCTCCGGAGGTCTCCAAGTGCAGCCTATTGGAATCGTAAATTTTACACAACGAAATTTCACCTTGAAATAATTGAGAATGCGAAGGTCATAGCAAGAATTGTGCATGTGCCCCTTCATGCGCATAGAGTTTTCGTTAATGTGTTGATAAACTCGCATCTTGAACTGAGTCCAGTTGAGCTTAGCATCTTCGAAGACCAACCTGTTGCGAAGCTTCCATAGCTCCACTTTCATGGCCAGGTTTGCCACAATCCATAGGTCTCTGACCATTCTTCTCTTCCCAAAAGACTTAGCATAAGAGGAGACAAGATCATGGTCTGGAGCCAGTTCAAAGATTTCAGCAATCCACTCCCAGCCCCTTCTAGCGAAAGCACAACTCCAAGTAATATGATGCATTGATTCAGCCTTGCATATGGCGCATCTATTACCAAGCCGGATTTTGAATCTGCTGGTGACCTTATCAAGAGTGGCACAGCACCCAAAATTTGTTACCTTCTAGGCTTGAGCAGCAAGAGAAGGGTGTACTATAGGTCTCCATATTAGCTTAGCTGCTTGATTTTGATGGGCGGACATCTCTTATCAAGAGCCTAGAAGATCGGACTGTGAAGTTTCCTTTCTGCTCTGGAGACCAAACAATAGAAGTTTCCTGCCCATTACCGATGACGCTTCTAGTATTCCTCTCTACTTCATTGTAGATCCATCTGATTACAGGCATTATGGAAGACTTAAAGCCATAATCTATTAGGTCTCCGTTGACCTTGAAGAATTTAGCTCTCAAGTACTTTGCCCATTTCTTATTCGAGTTCTTGATATTCCACCAAAGCTTCATTAGCATTGCTTTGTTCATTGTCTCCATTCGTGGTATAGCTAAACCTCCTTCCCTCAAAGGCAGCAGAGAGTATCGTAAGCCATCACCATTTTCCTTCTCACAGTTGAGTCTCATGTCCATATGAAGTTCCTGATGGCTCTTTCACAGTCTTTAATGATCAAGAGAGGCCATTTATACACTGCCATAGAATGGATTGCGAAGCTGGAGATGACTGATCGCACCAGGACCAATCTTGCCTGGAAGGAGAGCAGAGAACCAACCCATCCAACAAGTTTATCCTTAATTTTCTCCACTACTGGCCTAACTTGAGCGTATTTGACCGAGCTAGGCACTAGCTGGATCCCTAGATATCTATCGAGGAATGGGGCATGTTGGAAGTTTAGGTAGCTTGCTATACGTCTCTTTCTTGCTTGTTTTCCTCCACCAAAGTAGAACTTGCTCTTGGCTGTGCTCACTGCTTGACCCGATGCAATTTCATACTTGTCTAGAAAAATCTTCAAGTTGCGTAAGCTCTTCATATTGGCTTTGCAGAAAATAAGGATGTCGTCGGCGAAGAACATGTGAGTCGGAGAAACCCCCTTCCTTGTTACCATATAAGACATCTTCTTTTGCTTGAATAACTTGGAGATATTCCTGCTTAATACATCTTCAATAAGAACAAAAATCAAAGGGGATAAAGGGTCACCTTGCCTTAAGCCTCGGCTAATTTTGAAGAAGCCTTCTGGGTTCCCATTGATGAAGACTGAGATGCGAGCTGAATTTAGGATGACTCTTAGCCAGGAGCACCACTAATCCGAGAAACCGTATAAGCTGAAGACATCAGTGATAAATTTCCAGCTTACAGTGTCAAAAGCCTGCGAAATATCTAGCTTCATTGCCAAACTTCCTTTTAACTTCGATTTCGTTGATCATTTCCGAAGCTAGGCTAATGTTCTCGTGAATACTTCTCTCTTTCATGAAAACCACTTGCTCCTCTGAGATTAGTCTATCAAGTATCTTGCCAAGCCTGCTAGCCATTATCTTTGTGATGATCTTGAAGAAGAAATTGCTTAAGCCTATAGGCCTAAAGTTTTTTAGCTTGTCCGCTCCCTTCTCCTTTGGTAACAGAATTATCAAGCTAGAATTTGCGCCATTTGGAATGAACCATCTTTTCCAGCAAGTCTGGATCGAGAGCTTGAGGTCCTCGGCGATGATGTCCCAACATTTTTGGTAGAAGATCCCTGAGAAGCCATCAGGACCTGGAGCGCTCTCTGCTCCTAAATCAAAAGCCGTCATCTTAATTTCTTGCAAGTCCGGGACAACATCCATTGCAAGACTCTCTTCTTCCGAAATAGAATCATGCTCATAGTTGAAAATAGAAGGGTCCGCCGTCCTCTCTTTTCCATTGAATTTATCCATGTAATAATGAAGAATATGGTCACGGATTTGGCTCGGGTCCATCATATTTGTACCTGCATCAGAAAAAAGGTTAGAAATTTTACTGTTGTTGCGTTGTCTTCGAATGCTGTTGTGGAAGAAACTAGTGTTGCTTTCTCCCTCCGTCATCCAAGTAGCTCTAGCTTTTTGCTTCAGCATGATCGCAAGATCAAGTATGGCTTTCTCCAACTCTAGTTGTGCTTCAGTTAGCTCTTCAAATTTTCTAGTATCATGAGGGTCTTCATCGGACTCAGCTTGCACAATTCCCTTCTTTAGCTCTGCCTTCTTGATTCTAAGATGCACATTGCCAAAAACGTTCACGTTCCACTCATTTAAAGCTTTCTTGAGTCTCTTAAGCTTGCTACAGAAGATGAAAGCATCAGTGTCCCGGATGGGTGATGTCAAGCTTTGCTTGACAACCTCCATAAAACCATCGTGATTGAACCACATCTTCTGGACTCGAAAAGGAGCCCTAGTAGGTCTCTGCACTTCAAAAGGGAAGCCAATAAGAGGGGTATGATCCGAGACATCCCTGTTCATAGCCACATATCTCCAATTGCGAAATCGCATGAGCCATGCATTGTTGGTGAAGGCTCTGTCAATCTTCTCCACAATTCTGCCCATTCCCTTCCTCTGATTGGACCATGTCATTTTTCCACCATAAGCATCAGCTTCCCCTAGCCCATTGTTGCTGACCCAATCGCCGAATTCAGAGATCACAGCATGCCTTGGTGCTAGTGCCCCCTTCTTTTTATCAATTCTAAGAACACAATTGAAATCTCCTATCACAAGCCATGGAACGGTGGTGTCCCCAAGGCTAATTGCCGGCCAAAGACTTCTTCTCATAACTCGAAGGCTACTAGCATGGATAAAGGAGATGAAAGTCCCTTCAACATAGATTGTTACCGCTTGTTTCCCACTATTGAGAACTTTAGGCCTTCTAATGTTGTTAGCCCAAAGAATCCAAATATTACTCTTCTCATTGCCCTCTGAATTCTCTATGAAATCATAGCTTATATCATGTAATCTTAAGCTTTTAATGACTGAACTACTGCAATGCAGGTGTGGCTCCGCAATGCCAATGATGTCTGGCTTATTTATTATAACTAGCTCCCTTAACCTCGATCTAGCTTTCAATCTAGCCACACCAAGGATGTTCCAGAAGAGAAACCGCATTAAATAACGTTATTTGGAGGCATTGGGCCCTCTCTACCCTCATTTGGTACCTTATCATTTGTTTCTGTATATGAATCGCTTGGGTTTTCCATTAGGTCTGGATCCCCCTCTTTGGCACCTTCAGTTGTGGCCTGCACTGTCTTTCCCTTTATCTGCATTACTTTCTTAGGCGCTGCTTTGTTTGCTTGCTTGGATTTTTCAGCTCGTGCTTGCCTAGCATCTTCCCTGTCCCCTATATGAATGTTGTTTTGTTTAGCCCTCCTTTCCCTTGCGGCTAGTTTGGCTTTCTCTGCTTTAGCTTGCCTGAAGTTTTCACGCTCCTGTTCTGTGGCCCAGTCGATCCACACATCTGTTTCATCCAAGGCCTCATTGTCCGAGACTATGTTAACTTCCTCTTCTTCCTCTTCTGTTTGCTGGGCTAGTATTTCAAAAGAGTTACTTTCGCAATTTGTTGGGCCTTGTTTATCAGTGGTGGCCTTTTTTTTTGCCTCTCTTCCTTTGGGTAACGGTAATATATCCATCATCAGTTCCATTCACGTGCAGATCTTCTACATATTTAGTAATGTCACTATCTCTACTTGGTTCAATGTTGGCTGCATTGGAGGATTCTGGCACATCCACCCGTATGTGGGCAGCTGTCATATCACGTGTGTTCCTGCTTTTCTCCCTTGTGGCCAGTTCAAGTTGTTGCTTCCTTTTGAGGATTTCTTCCCAATGCAACGTCGCTTTCGCCTGAACAGCATCAGGTTTCATCTCAGCATCCGCAGCGTTTTTGAGGTCTGCAACTAGCTTTTCTTCCTCAGAATTCAGCTTGGCAGTCACTGTAAGGTCGCTGTTAACTGCTGGCTTGCCTGATTTTTTGCCCGTTAGCCCTTCATTAGTCATTGTATGGTCGTTGTTAGCTGCTGCCTTGGCTGATTTTTTGCCCGTTGGTCCTTCATTAGTCACTTTCGGAGCTGTGGACTTGGCAGAGCTATCACCATCACCGTTTTGCTTAGCCTTGACCATTCCAATTTGTTTGACTTCCTTGGACTCAGCAAATGTATGGCCGATGATCTTGTAATTCTTGCAATACTTTGGGACTTTGGGGATTTGAATGGGTTGAAGAAAGGCCTTTCCTCCAGCAATGATTTGGATTCCATTAGGTATTTCCTCAGCGAAGTCAGTATCCACCAAAACACTAGCAAAGTAGCCGTATTCTTTCTTGAGAGTTCTTGTGTCTACAGCCACAGGGGTACCTACTGCCGTGCAAATGAACATCAATATCTTCTCGGTCCAGTAGATTAGTGGGAGGCTTGGCAGCTGCACCCAAATTGATGCTCTTGATGTTCTTTGACTGTTAGGATTGAAGTTTTTTTGGTAATCCTGGATTCTGAGCACTTGCTTACCCACGAACCAGGGGTCATCCCTCCACACCTTCCTTTTGTCTTCTTTATTGCTCAAAACGATAGTGAAATATCCCTTTGCCATTGGGATGAAATGATGACCACCACTTAATTTCCATTGGCTTAGGAGGCTGGATTTGACCTCTAAATTTTTTTTAGATTCTTAAAGTCTAGCCTTCCAACTAGAGCATACTTCATTTCCTCCTTGGCTTCTTCAAAGATATCATCCTTGATGTCTATGATGAATCTACCAGCAGATTTGTGAGCTTGGCATAGCTGTTTGGTATCGAGTTTTGATGTCTCATGTGTTTTCCTCTTTGTTATATCTAGAAATGATTGTTTGCTTGTGTTAACTGATTGGTTTTCCGGTAGAGTGATTGATTTAGGATCAGATGTTAATAGTTCCTCCATGATTGATGAAGGTTGAGAGAGAGAAAGAGAGATGGGAGTTAAGAGTTCCGTGAGGAGAGAGAAATTAGAGAAGGCATTGTTGAAGAAATGAGCTCTTTTTTTCAAACCCATAAGATTACCTTCCTCATTTTCACAACTCACGTGTGAACCAAGTAGTACACGTCTTCAAAATCAGTCGTTACGTTTCAGTTTCTAAAACCACTTGAAACTAAAAATCATAAAATTAGGGATTTCAAAAGTCAAAACTGATATAGATAAACAATCAAAACTGGAAACAATTCAAAAATCAAAAACTAAAGAGGGAAATCGAAACGCACCGAAAATAAATTCAAAATCATCAAAGAAAGAAGTAGATCTGAATTGATCTATACCTAAATCAAAGAAAATGAAAAGAAAAATCGATAGAACAATCATAGAGAGAGTAATATAAGAACAAGATACTCATGATTCTCCACCAAAATCAAAAAAGAAGAAGAAATTTGATGTTGTTGATTCTCCACAACCATCAAAGAAGAAGAAGAAGAAAACAGATGTTGGTGATTCTCTACAACCATCAAAGAAGAAAAAGAAAATTGTTGTTGTTTCTGCCAAAAAAGGTATTGCTTCTAATTTGTTACTAAATCTTTATGTCTTGTACTGCTTATGCTTCTATTGATTTTTTATACTGAATTCCTCATATGATCCTACAGTACTTATTGATATGTACTGATAAAACCTTTAATAGGTATTGCTTAAACCCTTTCTAGTGCATGCACTGTGTGATCCTACATTACATATCAATAAGTACTTCTTGAACCCCATGTACCGAATGCACTGTATGATCTTAAGAGTACATATTGATATGAGCATACCAATATGTACTTTGTTCATGTTAAAACTGGTAGATACCATACAACTTACTTTGGTCTTAGAGTTGAAAGCATTAGTATATATCAGTATGTAATTTGTTCTAGTTTTTAATTGGATCAGTACATATCAATATATACTTTGTACATGTTATAGCTGATAGATACCATACAACTTACTTTGGTCTTAGAGATGAATGCATCAGTATATTTCAATATATATTGTTCTATATTATAGTACATATTGATATATTATGGTCACATATTGAAGTGTGTTCATTATATAAGTAATGAAAAAAAAAACAAAGAAGACGAAAGCACCTACAACAGCTAAGAAGATATACAAATATGGTTTTAAGGGGATTTTCTCCCTTGTTAAAGCAATCAAGGCTTAAAAGCTTGAGTTGAGTGAAACTCAATTGAGAATCCTAAGTGAGACGTCCTATGAAAATATATTTTTTGATATTCTAGTACACAGGTTATGGTGAAGAACACTGACAAAAGAACGAACAAGCGGTCACTAAACTAATTCAATGTTATAGGAAAATCAAAGTTACGAATGAGCTTAAATTTGAGTTCAAAAGACATGCAAATACATATGTTCTGACATCCAGCCCTGAAGAATGGGGAGTTTTTTTTGGCAAACAAACAAGTTCTGGAAAAAAGAACTTAGAAAGAAACTTAAAAAATACGCAACAATTTTCTTTTAAGAGAAACTAAATTCCAAATATACTAAAATAATTATACTGAAATTAGTTCTCATTGGTACCGACGGATAACTTTGCATGTAGCCTTGTTGTGACGAGCTTTCAAATTATAATTTGAACATGTAACAAGATTTTTGCTCTTCTCCCATGCACTCTTGATGTGATTCTTCTTTCTTCTTCCTGGTGGAGCCCTAACCACAACTGGTGGCATAATAGTATCTTCATCGGTATACTCATCAGGCTTGTGGGTAAATTCAAAAATATGAAAATACAAATAAGAAATATACTATACTTGATATGTACTGAAGTTTTTGTTGATGTATGCTACACTACATATCAAGATATACTATGGTTGTGCTAGTTTATGGTTGATATGTACTTCTTAAAAAACCCTAGTTTATGCTTGATATGTACTGCTTAAACACTCACCCAAGTACAATCCAAAAGCTCTCTTTTATGTCTTCCACATGGATGTTATGATTAAAACTCTCACAATAATAAAGACCGACGAACACAAGAGATTTATGTGGTTCGGTGTTAAAACCTACGTCCACGGGAGGGATTTTCACTATGATTTGATGATGGTTACAAGCGTAGATAATTTCTTATGGACTTACACAATAGATCTATCTCATACTCTCCAACAGAATTGATCAACCCTTATACAGTTACTCATATGCTTATTTATAGACAAAATATAAAATTAGGGTTTGATTTACAAGTCCTCGAATACAATTTGTTTCGTGTATATTTTGTTTCGAACATATTTGACTTCGTCGGGGTGAGCTTACTACAATTTACTCGGAGATGAACTCTGTTTCGCTAGTATTTCACTTCGCTATTAGATTCGTTCCATGGGCCTTGTTATAGATGTCGGTGATCATCTGATATTCATTCAATAGTAACTCGCTACTTGTCCTGACAGCTAACAGGCTGTTAATATGACCTTTCTGTTCCCGAATTAAATACCCAGCTGTCTAATTCAAACTTAGCCGTCAATTACCTGATAGTGCTTTCCACGCGTCTCCCTCTTAGTACTAGGCGGAGACCTCTACGTTGACTGAGCTTCGCTTCAGTGTTCACTTGAAATATGTTTCCCCCGTGTTTGTGTGCTGAGATGCGAACACGTGGCGAGATGATTTTCTGTCCCCACAAGGTCTAATAGCTATTGAATATAAATGGCGATAACAATAAATTTTGAAGTATTCGTCGATATAATCAAGGAACTTCCCCCCAGCTGCAGCAATATCCGCAGTAGCATGCGAGCATGAGAAACCATACACGTGCCATCTTTGACAAGTATAACTCTTTTGCTGTAGATCTACCATATGAGACCTGCATACAAAAAACAGACATATTATCTACACAGTACATATTGATATTTTTTCTACAGTGCCCCCTAAGAAACTAGTTTAGTAGATATCACATATCACAGAGCATGTTATCTGAAAATAAAACTAATTCAGATGATGGGTATTTGGGGTCAATGTTAACCTTGGGGAATGCACTTCAAAGATATGAGAATATGACTGACTAACTTTCCAAGGACGACCAATTTGAATGTGTAGTTCAAGCAAGGCTTGATACACATGGGTTAAGAGTTCCGGGTCCATCAAAAGACTTTCTTCACGACGTTCTGACATCAACTCCATTACCCGTAGCATACACGACAAAAAATTTAAAACAACAAATTAACATATTATCCACAGTGCAAAAAAAAAATATACTAAAAGTAGATTGGTGCAGCATACTTAAAAAATAGTATATACATGCTTGTACTGTTACAAGAAACTTATAAAAACTTGATCGTTTCAGAGAGAGCGCAGGGAGATAACTTCTTCTCCAGAGAATCCAATTATTAAAATACTCGGCAATGCTTGAAGAAGTCTGACATACCTACAGCCTGGGAAGTATGCACTAGACCACTTTTCACTAGGAGTCTACGAAAATAGTCAGCAACCCAAGGATTTCCTAGATAAACCATTTCTTGAAAGACCTTCTTCGTATCTTTCTGGAGAAAGCGCATATGTTGCTTTTTGGAAACAATCAATCACTTTTTTATATTTTTCATCAGACTTACTGATGGGTAAGTTTTTTTTCAAATGGAAGAAACAATAGTTATGATAAGAATCAAGGAAAAATTTAGGAACTTCTTTCAACAACCCTTCACCTCGGTCAGTCAAAAAAGTGATGCGACAATTATCCACAACTTTTCTAAGATTGACCATAAACCAATGCTAATTATCATTAATTATCTTCTCCAGGAACCAATGCATATGCAAAAGGATAAAAACCTGTAAAAAATTAAAAGTACATATCAATATATACTACATGTATGGTACTTCATATCGAGTGATCATGTAATGCATATCAATATGTACTGCATGTATTATGTGTATGATACTGCAATGCATATTGATATATACTCCAAAAAATAGACTATATTTCTCTTTGTGCTGGTACATAAATACAATACATATCAAATATGTACCATTTAAAAAGTTACCTTGATTGTCGTTAAGACATGTCGCAACCATTAGACCCCCTTTAAACCTCCCAGTAAGAAGTATCGCATCACAAAATATCATCGGACGACAAAGTTTATAACCTTGCTTACAAGCTCCAAGGCAAATAAAAAATCGGTTAAATCTCTTTGTTGCGTCGTTGAAACCAAAATCAATATAAGATACAGGGTTGGTTTCCCTAACAACATTCACCCACCAAGCAAGATCAGTGTATGACTTTACATCGTCACCAGAAATCATTTGATGTGATAAGTCTAATCCATGATATGCGCGGTGATACTTGATGTTAACCCGCTCGAGCCCCCCAAACTTTAATATAATCCATAATCTCTTGCGACTTTATGAGAGGGTTTAGCTTGACACGCTCATGAACTAAATGATTTACAAGTTTTCTCGAAACAGTTGGACTCCTCAACCTGTACCCAATACTACAAGTGTGCCTCCCCACGTAATCCTTTATCTTAAAAACATCCAAATACCCATTAATGGCAGTCGCATGAAGCATCCAAGAGCACCCATCCGTGATGCATTTCACCGTGAATCTCTCAAGGTCATTCTTTAATTCCTCACCTTATATCCAGTCCTCAAACAATATTTCTCACATGCTAACCGAATATCTTCAACACCACCATGGAAGAGCTGATTTTTATCTTCAAAAACATTCTCCCAACCATCAGAAAAAAAGAACACTTGCAAACTTTTTACCATCTTTCAAATAATTGTTTCTAGCACTCATAACCAACTCAACATTGTTGTCAACATCAGCACATCTCGAAGAACTAGATGCACCAGATGAAACAACATCCACATGCAACTCAAAGAAATCTAAATTCTTCGTAAAATGTAATGCAGCAAGCCCTTGAAGCGATACATCAACAAGAACATGGACTATCACTCTATTTTCAATATAATTAACAACAATAGTTGATGGAGTCAACCATCTCCACGTATTACAGATAGTAAACTTCAAATCTTCCAAAGTCGAAGATAATGTAACCAAATATGCAATATGGTGTTGCTTGTGATATACATGAGAGTAGCAAAAGGTATTTGGATTAAGACCGACAACAGACATGTTGAACCTGTAGAAATATGATCCAAATAAAACAATGATGTAATTTTAGATAGTGGTAAAAACGGGTTTGTTTCTCTCGAACTTGTGAAGACTGAATTTAGATTTTAATAAACTAATTTTTAAAATAAAAATATGCACAAAAGATTAAAATAATATTCACAAATTACTGAGGTTATGGATTTCACCATTAACCAATTTAAAGTGATTCAGTCTACTCAATATTCATGCAATTCTTTCGTTTAATTTGATTCTAAAATATTGCAACAAGTAGATTTCTAGAATACCAATTGTATAACAAAAGCATGGAATATCTGAACCCTAGGAAAAGCATATACCATCTAACGAAATCACAACTGCTTAATAAAAATCATTTAATCAAATTTTTAATCAAGGCAAATAATCATAAAAGAAATTGTAAAAATTAATTAAAAATAGAAATGTACCACTTTTATTAAAACAATGGCTTCCTCCGTCACCTCATCAAATGGGGTTTAGCTCTTCATGATCAACACTTTCTCAAAATAATTTTACAAAGCTCAAAAAGTGTTAAACAAGAAGAAATAGAAAAGAAAATCGTCACACAAAAATCTGAGACGCTTATAAGCGTTACAGTGGCGTATTCTCTGCGTTACAGAAGAGAGAACAGATTACGCGAAAAGAACGGACTAGTGTTGCTGTAAAACTACGACTGTTTCAGCAACTCTATCAGCGACGTTTCAGACCTGCCTTATGTTCTTCAGGTTCTTCACAGCAGCAGCAGAAATGAGTTTGTCTGTGTATTTTTTTTCGATTCTTTTCTCGGCCAAAGGCCTCGACCAACCCCCCAAATCGTCTGTAGCTATTCTCTATTTATAATAGACACCAATCAACTCCCATATCTCCTTAATTTCCTTTCTCTTAATTCACACAGATCTCCCTTTCTCACGGGAAGATATTTTCTTCATTTGTTTTGATCCTGATTTTGTTCTCCCGGTGATTCTGTGTATACCCTTTGTTGTACTAGATATTATCTTCTCTTTAAACCCAAATAATATCTCACAGAATCGCATGATGTTCATTATATAGGAAAATCAATTTTCCCGATATTTCTCTTTTCCTTCCTGATTTAGCAAGAATCACATATTTGATGTGATTTTGTTGTGGTAAACATGTTCACACGATAGGGCATTGTATTAACTGTT
>JAJJMC010025361.1:3368961-3387194 GCA_023531435.1 Papaver californicum | reverse complement strand
GTTAAGAATCCCAAAAATATGCTTTCAATTCACGTACAGATTCTTCTCAATAGAGAGAGGAAATTTTCCCGCCAAGAAATTATTTCAAACGGAAGCAAGTGGGTGCCTGTAACAAATGAGCGGGTGCCTTTATCAATTTGTTGGGGTGCCCATATCCACAACAAAGGTGCTTTTAACACTTTTTAGCTGATTTTCTATCATCGTTTATTCTCCAATAATTCCTACAAATTAAATAAAAAACACAATAATAATACACAAATGAGTATCAACAAAATATAGAATTAAGAATAAAACAGACACAAAAACGAGTCTATCAAACAACACAAACACAAAAACATATATTATTTTCAGATGATAAGAACGTAAACATCTACTGTACAACATAATATGTACTGGTTTAGGAGTATCACACATATTATAGATTCACACAAACAAACAAAAAACATATTATCTGAAGTGCAAACAAATATGTACTGATTCAAAATCAGTACATATCAAAAGCATAAAAACAATACATATTAATATGTATGGTATGATCATACAAAAAATCCAGAAAAAAGAACAAAAATCATGGTTTCTTGAAAAAAATAAAAGAAAACCAAATCAAACCGATAAACGACATGTAAACAAACTGAATACGATGATCTAATGAACAAAATATAACGATTACAAAAATCAGATTTAAAAATCAACAGAAAAACTAAAACACGAACAACAACGAGACGAAAACATGCAATTGAACAAAATGTACATCATAGAAAACGATGATCATCACGATTTCAGTGTAAAAAAACCAACAAATCATGAAATCGAGCTGATCATCATGATTTCAGTTGAAGAAAACAAAAAAAGAACAACAAAAAGCATAACACCAGCAGAAGAATATCAAAATCAAAGAAACAAATAAGAGGATTATCTAGAAAAATACCTAGAGATTTGAGATCGAAACATTGAAGAACACCAGCAGAAGCAGAGAGAGAAAAAAGGATCTAAGATGAAGAAAAAATAGAAAGAAGCTGCAACCTCTGTTATCGACTTTGGCTCGCCTTTCTTTGAACTACGAATAGAAAAGGCCTCTGAGGTCGTCGGATTATAGAACGAGATTTGATTTGAACTTTTCTTATATATTCATTGGAGAAAGGATAAATCTGGAATAAACAAATAGTATATTTTGTTCCTCACATGTAAAATGGATAAGCGAGTAAGAAATTTGGTCCAAAAACTAATTTTTGGACTAACGAGTAAAAGAAATTGGATGGATGAACCACACATTAAGCGGGTCCTTTAGATTGGATTAACTAATAATTCCTACGACTTTTGATATAGGCTCATTTTTAGGCAAGGATTCCTAAATAAAGGAATAGCTTCCTGGGATGATTGGGAAAATAGAATTCCTTGGCCGACCTAGTTTAACAAAGACTATAAATAGAAATTTTAGCTGATAACAAAACATAGAGAAGCTTGGGAGACAAATACTAGGGGTTATTGAGATACAAGCTTAGTCTTACAATTCTTCGTTATTTTTCTCTTCTATGTACTCTTGGTTTAATTTGTTTACTCTACGGAATGAAACAGATAAAGGTTCTTTTCTGTTAAGGGAGATTATGGATTGAAGAGAGAGGTATCTGTTTGTCCCTTCAAAAAATATTTGCCTCACTCAGCAATGAGATTTTGTCATCATACCCCAAGTTCGCAAAATTTCAGGGCGAGATGAAGCTAAGTTAGGCGGAAACAAATGATTCAATAGAAACGCAGGGAGATCCAGGTCATGAATTCCATCTTCATTTAGTTCTTAATCTTAACAGAAGCAACACTTTATAAGAAAACTACCCTTTCAGACCTAGGTTGCAAGTTGCTGATACAGCCAGCATTCTTATCCTAAGAAGTAAACAATGAGGAGCTCTTTTGATACATTCACCACTGAGTCACACATGTTACCTGAATGTTACTTATTTCCCATATCCAGATACACCATTTCCCATATCAACTAAAAAACATGATCCAAGTTATTTTGTCTCAATGTAACCAAAAAGCTCGAACAGACCATACACAGTTAGCTGAACTTGTCAATTTGAGACATCATCTTTCATCATAGAAAGAAGACGATTTGAGTTTTTTCCTTGAAATTTTACACATTCACACTTGATCCAAAAACAAAACTATATATGTAAAGCATGGTTTTGGTGTCATCTTAATTACTTACAATAATGCGAGAGTAGTTTAGTAGCAGTAGTAGCCGCTATAATACCTAGAAGACGAACAGTCATTTCCTTTGCTCCAGCGAAGTAAGAAACTACCTGGTACCTACTCGGATTGCATGCCTCTCAAGACCCGTAAGATGGAGAGGAATAAGTTGAGGATGTCAAGATATAGAACAACTGATGCCCATATGTATTCATCGTATGTGAAACGCTTAATCAAGTTGTCCGTGTCGTAAACAATATATGCAGAGAAAACCATGGCACTCAAACCACCATAGATGGCAACTGAAGTTGGACCAAGTGGGAAGAACATCTGTTTACATAAACAAACAAAACAAAATTTGCACATGTCAAACAGACAGATTCTGACATGTGTGTTTGAATAAACTCACATAGAACATGTAATGCCAACAAATATTAGGTAATCCTATGGCAGCATTAGGTTCATGATCCAGATATACTTCGAAACTTGAAAAGACACTCCACCACAAATAGAAAAACAAAGCTGTTAGTTAAAGTTGCTTAAAGGTAAATCCTGAAGGTAGACCACGAGTTAAGTAGTCATTTTTGTGTTCCCAGCGATGCCCTTGAACTTGATACAAACTGTGTTTACAGAAATAAAACATGCGTATACTACTACAAACAAGTGAACTAACTAGATTTTCAAAAGTACATGATTTTTTTGTGAAAGTCTTTCAGATAAGCAAATTGAAGGCAGCTTCCTGTATGCAAACAATCAGAGATGTAAAAATAAGAAAACTGACCTGCATGAATCCAGTTAGGATGAGGACCATGAGACATGTAAATAATATGGGTCCTAGATAGCTGAAGTCCTTGCCCTTCTTAGCAGCCCAGAAAGTGTATCCAGTTAACGAACATACCACAGCTGATGTCAAAACGAGTGCTTGGAGTACGATTCTTCCTATAAACAAACAAAACAAAAGAATGAGACTCGCCTTTAAAAGTTATCAGCAATTATACAGCAATTATTTCCTGTAGATATCTTTAACAAAAATAATTATTTCCTGTAGATAATTTGAATTACCAAGGTAAATGGATTAAAACCTTCCAAAGATTACTTAATTAAACATTTAAAGTGCAAAGTATGAAACATGAATATTCAGGTGTACTAACCATCTGTGTTTGCACATGCAACTGAGACAGTTACACTCAAACATGCAGTAAAGAGCCCAAGGAATACAAAGTTCAATGGATGTTTCTGTTGATAGATATACAATGGCACCATCACTGCATGAATTTTCAGGGTTATTAGTAAGCAAAATTTATAATTGTAGAAATAAGGAACATTAGAAACAATTGATCAGCAAGATGCCTATGGATCAAGAAAAATCAGCATACAAAATCTCTAACAACAGACAGACAACAAGTATGTTTTCATCAGCACGTAGGGCCGTAGGGGCAAGGCATATAAATCATTCAGTGTCAGGGAATCATATTGAAATAGAAACCAATTAATATCCCAGGTAAGCAGGACCAGCAGCAGCTTAGTTCAGTCAAAGAGGAGTTCTTGAGTCAGGCACAAGAATTCAATGGAAATGTGTTGGTACAAGCAATCCTAAGCATATATCCTAGAGAAGTTTCACTATAGTCAATGTACTGCACAAGCTCCAAAAAATGTCAAGAATGCCCAACACCACGCATCAACCGGGAGCCTCTGAGCATGTAAGATATGATCATGATAGTAATACAGTTCAATCTAATCACCCAATGTCAAATCATTCAGTATCAGGGAATCATAGCGAAATAAAAACCAATTAATATCCCAGCTAAACAGTAACACGACCAGAGGCAGCTTGAGCTGAGTCGGGCACATCCGCACGAGCACTCAATGGAAATGTGTTGATACCAGCAAGCGTAAGTGTGTATCCTACAGAAGTTTCACTCAAGGGCAATTTGTGCCAGAAACGTGACGAGAACGTCCAACACCACGCACCAAACGTCAACCTCCAAGCATGTAAGATATGATCACGTTAATAATACAATTCGATCTAATAACCTAGGGCATTCAACAGACTTGTAATCAGTTCCCAAATTTTCCTTCCCATTAACTACACAAATTCATCTAACAAATAACAACGTCCTCTTCCACACCGATACAAACCAACAAAACTAAAATCAAACAACAATAACAAATACGACACCACAAAATCCAAATCTATACAGAACCATCATTAAATACCAATCACAACACCAAATCCATTCAAATTAATTCAAGATCTCTTAATTTCACAATCGAATCCATCCAAAATCAAGAAATCTAGAGAGAAACGGAAACTTACAGATGAAAGGCAAGATAGCGAAGAGAAACAAGATTCCAGAATTTCCTCTAAGGAGTTCATTAAGAGGAGCATAAGTAACAGTAATAGATGAGATGAAAGTAGTAAGAAGGATCTGAGCAGATAGAATTCCGTAAACTTTTTGAATAAAACCCCATCTTAACTCACTTTCACCATAACTGATCCCTGGATATAATGTTCCTTCTTCTATGTCACCAACTTTACTACTTACACTCATAAATCCCTGCATCTTTCCTCACCCTTTCTCTACAGATCGCCGGGGAAGAAGAGGAAGAAGAAGAAGGAGAGGAGAGATTCAAAGATACTTTTACAGAAAGGATATATTCGTAGAGAAAAGAAAAATAGGAGAGGGTTGACATTGTCAATTACTAAAATGAACTTTTGTTGTTCCGGGTGAGGTGATATAAATTTGGAATTACTAGTTAATCCTGTTTTAGAGACCCATTTAATGTCTAGTCCATCCATTAGAGATTGTTTAATCGGTTGTCTAAAAACATATTTTTGGACCAAAAATATTATCCCCAAGACTAAAAATGTGTGAGATTTGCTATGTATTTTTAAAAATACCTGAAATACCCTCACCCTCACATATACATCTGTTATGTTGATTGAACCCTATCTATTATGTCCTCTCTTTTTTTTTCTCTCTCGATTGAGTTTTCACAATGGAGGAAGAGAATAAGAGAAGCAAGTAATGAAGAAGAAGAAGAAGAAGAAGATTCGAGAATAAATCCATGAAGAAGAAGAAGGAGGAGATACAAATTCATCAATTTTGGGTTTGTATAAACTTTTAATCTTCTTCTTCGTCTAGATATGATATTTAATGTTGGAAGATGAAGGTTCTACTTAAACGATATGATTTAGTCGATTAAAGTGATGATTACTAATTTTTTTGTTTGTAGTTAGTTTGATTTCATTATTTTTGTTAATTTTGTCTTTGATTAAATTGTATTGGTTTTGATCATACATCTTTTCATTCAGTACGTACTGTAGGATCAATATGTATTGTTGGATCATATATTTTTTTCCTTCAGTACATATCAATATGTATTGCTTGATCAATATGTATTGTGGTTTTACTTTTTCCTTCAATGTGTATTTTCCTTCATTACATATCAATATGTACTGCTTGATCAATATGTATTGTGGTTATACTTTTTCCTTCAGTATGTATTTTCCTTCAGTACATATCAGTATGTACTGTGGGATCATATATTTTTCCTTCAGTACTTATTTTCGTTCAGCACATACCAATATGTACTGTTGAATCATCTACTCTATTTTTTTTGTCTATTCTCTTCTTCTACTGTATTTTTTGTATATTCTTTATACTCTTCAATCTTGTTCTCGCCATCATTCACCTAAATGTAGATTTCTTTATAGTTTTAGATAAAATAAGGGTTTTTGATGATTTGTTCATTGTAGATCTAGGTTTTGATGATTTCCTATAATCTAGATTTTTGTTTCTATGAAATCAAGATTTCATTGGTTTTTGGGTTTTGATTTCGTTGGTTTTTCATTCGTTTTTTGTCTTTTGATTCCTCGTATGTGGATTTTAAGGGATCATGAAGATAGGGGGAAAAGGTGATTTTATTTCTCACGTATGAAATTTGGCCATCTAGGTAATTTTCATATTTTTAGATCTCCGGTTAAAACTTATATCCGGATGGACCCTAGATTAAATGGATCATGGGTTTTTGGACCAACCAACAAATTTCCCTGATATAAAATTGGAACGATTTAACTCAAATTAGATTTGGTTTTTTAACCTGCCGGATTCGAACTAGTGACCTAAGGATTAAACTGCAAAATACTACAATCAACCGCTCTACCAACTGTGCTAAGGTCGGGTTAGTGTTATAATTTAAGCTTTCACCAATTTAACACTATGTTTTGGAGTGACAATTTTTTTTTTCTTTTTTTAAGCATTAGTGATAATTTTTTGGTTACATATCCGACCGTATAAGTTTTTATCTCAAAATAACCAAAAATATTATAAATGGTTGGTCAGCCGTATATCAGCCTAGGCCTTGTGGATATAAAAACATAACTTGTGGAAAACTATACTTGCGTTTGTTGAACTACTTATTTTAAAATTTGTTTCCTAAAAGTTGAATTATTTCATTAATCAAGATATTATTTTTAAAATTATCCTTTTAATTAATTCTTATTAGTATAAAAAATACGTGTAATTTGATAGTCATGTTTATATTTGTTAAGTAGATGTTTTAAAATGCTTTCCAACGATATAAAATTTACAAATATTTGTGGCATAGTTTGAGAGATATGTCATTTCCAAATTTTACTATTTTATTTTCTAAGGGTATAATTGTAAAAATATCCCTCTTTCCTCATTATCTTAAGAATTGTGCAAACTTGAAATAGCTCAACTTTTAAAAAAACGAATGGAGTACTATTAACAAAGAAAAGGATCCGTTGATATATTATTTTTACATTATTTCACAATTTCGGCACTAATATTTTTATAAAACATAAACGACAATACATTTAGTTTTTCACTATTACATTCATCTTACAAAGTTGTACATTCTTACTAAGAATTAGTGCATCCGAGATACCGAACCTCAACGTCTGCCAGTTTTAATTTCGAGCGTTAATTTTCAACGACTAATTTTCAAAGTGGTAGATGGTAGAGTTATACGTCTTGAATTGTGATCTTTTATTTGTAGGAATGTATAACACCATAATAAAAATATATTACCAAAATATTAGCTTCAAACTTATTATCTAATGGTTTTTTTTTGAAATTTCGATTTGGTCCATCTATGTCCGGGATCACATCAGTTTTATCCACCGAAAATCTAGGATGTTTAGTTTGGTTCATAATTATTTGAAAATGTTGATTTGACCAAACTAACCTTCAATACATGTTACTTTATTTTCTCTTTCTTTTATCTCTGCTAATTTCTCTCTCTTCTTAACATAAACAAAAAAAAACTTAAAAATTAAATATCTCTCAAAATATAAGTCGAAAATTAATAAATTTTATATATTCGAAAAGGTCTCGAAGAGATATACGCAATGAGTACCCATTATACTATGTTTCAAAACTTTAATTATTTTTTCGGTAGTTCATATCCAAGAATGAAACACCAGTTTTAGAGCATGGTAGTTCATTCTAATTCTAGCAGTTTATTTTGTAGAATGAACTCGGAATAGTAGTTCATTTTGTAGAATGAACTCAGAATAGTAGTTCATTTTGAAGAATGAAGTCGTAATGGTAGTTCATATTGTAGAATGCACTCGTGATAGGTGTTTATATTTTATAATGAATTCATAGTGGTAGTTCATATTGTAGGAATGGTAATTCATTTTGTAAAATAAACTTATAAGGATTGTTAATTATGATAGTTCATATTGTAGAATGAATTCGTAATAGGTGTTCATTGTGGTATTTCATATTGTAGAATGAACTCGTAATATGTGTTCATTATGGTTGTTCATATTGTAGAATGAACTCATAAATGGTAGTTCATATTGTAGAATGAATTCGTAATAGGTGTTCACATTGTAGAATAAACTCCTAATGATAGTTCATATGATAGAATGAACTCGTAATAGTAGTTCATTTTGTAGAATGAACTCGTAGGTTAGTTCATATTAGGAGTTCCATTTTGTAGAATGAAATCATATGATAATTCATTCAAGCAGTTCATTTTGTAAAATGAACTAGCTAATATGGTAGTTCATTTAAGAAGTTCACTAAAATAAACTCTTATGGTAGTTCATGTTGTCGTTGATTTTTAGCTAAATGATAACGTAAAAAATAAAAGCTTCGAAAAATAGTAACAATGGTACTCGTTGGATATATCTCTTCGATAGGTTTTCGAATATATACAATTTATTATTTTTTGACTTATGGTTCAAAAGATATTTAATCTTTATGTTTTTTATTTATAACGAGAGGAAAAAAAAAGAAAAAAAAAGGTATTTTGACATTGTTTAAAAAATGATGACATCATTGATGATATTATTCCGCGTGGGTGATATTCACCGTAGGACCAAACAGTAATATTTGGACCAAACAAACATTTTATATTTTTAAAAGGACCAAACAACAATTTGACCAGGTCAATGGGACTAAACTAACACAATATTATTTATATTAGAACTAAATAATAATTTCTATTTTTTTAAATGGTGCTGAAATTATGAGATAGTATGAGAATAACCATGTTAATAAATCCTCCCTTTAAAGAAACTAGGAGGTAAAGTTAGATAAATATATTTTTTTGGGAAAACAAAAAAACAGATGGTTTTGAATATGTTCTTCAACACAAAAGTGGGAAACCGCAAGAAATAATGACTTTTGAAACTTCAAAATCATGGTCTATAGTACTAAATATTAGTTGTCGAATAGGCTTTTATTTTAACCATTTGTCATCCCTTCTTCTGGTTAAAAAAACAACAACATTTGTCATCCCTAAGCTGAGGGATGCATTTAAACAATATTAGGTATTCATATGCATCAGGCGTCTGGTTTGCGTTCCCATGTTTTTTCCCTAAGTCTTTTAGCTATGGCATGTCTTAGTGGTACTTAAACATACCGTTTTACCATTCATATTTTAATACTCTTTTCGTATCTTAAAAATTGAGTTATTCATTTTAAAATTTTGTTTTATAAAAGTTGAATTATTTCATTAAACATGACAATATTTCAAAATTTATAATTTTAATTGATTATTAATATTAAATTTTATTATAAAAAATATGTATAATTTTTGTAGTTGCAGGAAATCCCACAATACACCCAAGACTGATCCTAAAGCGCTCTTTTATGTCTTCCACCTAGTTCTTATGATCAAAAATTATACAATAAGAATTAAATGATGAACACAAGAGATTTACGTGGTTCAGTGTTAAAACCTACGTCCACGAGAGGGATTTCACTATGATATGATGGTGATCAACAATACAGATGATGGCGTCTGATTTTTATACTTACAGAATTGATCACCCTATTACATTTACTCACAGGCATATTTACAACCAAGTTACAAAATTAGGGTTTACTTCATAGAACATCGGACACAATTCTCCTTGCTTCAAGTACAATTTACTTTGAATGTAGTTTCCTTCCCCGAGATGATCTTACCGTGACTTAATTGGTGATGAATTCTGCTTAGTTAGCACTTCACTCTGCAGCTACATTCGTCCAATAGGCCTTGCTATGACTGTCGGTATCCATCTGCTCTTTATCCAATAGTAACCCGCCACTTGTCCCGACAGCTAACAGGTTGTTGATATGACCGTTCTGTTTGCACATTAAATGCCCAGCTGTCTAATTCAAACTTAGTTGTTGATTCTATGGTAGTGTTTTCCACGCGTCTCAATCTTGTGTGCTAGACAGAGATCCCTATGTTGACTAAGTATTGCTTTGGTGTTCACTTGAAATATGTTTCCCTCGTGTTTAGGTGTTGAGATGCGAACACGTGGCGAGATGATTTTCTGTTCTCACATTTTTCATATTTTACTTGTTATCCGAACGATGGTAGGATAGGAAGAGAATTCGAAAAGGTTTTAACTCTCGCCACGTTTTCGGAATTTTCGGAAAACCGCCGCCACGACTTCACTTTTGTACTTTATGAACAACACGTCCTACCAATTTATGTTTTTCCACCTCTTCATCCGGTTAACCTGGTATAAATATATCTCTGAACAATTTTCTTCTTCATTAACTTTTATTCCCTTCATAACTTCTCTTCTTCTGTCAGACCTGCAATCCGTCATAACTTATTCTGCTTCACTTCCAACATTCTTTCTGTGATTTTTCCTCTCTGTCTGACTTAATTCCAAAACCTTATTTCTCTAAATCTCCCTCCTATATAAAGATGGCCTCCAATCGAGATGCTTCTTCTCCACGGATTCCTATTATTGGGTAAGTTTATTCTCCAATATTCTTCTAGCTTTTCGTCTTCTGAGTTAACCTAACTTTTTACTTTGATTTTGATTTTCAGATCCATGCGAACAAAAACTGTCGTTGAGTTCAACGCCGAACTTCAGCCACGAGGTCTTAGGTTAACCATTCCTGAAGCATCTGGCTCAGGAGTTAACTTGACCCTGAAGATGATTGAGGAAGAGTCTTGGAATGCCAACGGGGTTATAATTTCGTTAGGTCAACTGCGACCTGGCCTACAATTTCCTCTCTACAATAGTGTGAATCCCTTGTTCTACGAGGTTATGACTCGTCTATTGCCTCAGCAAGGTGTATTTCAACTGAGCGGCAATGCTATTCGCCTGATCAATAAGTTCGCAGCTCGTTCACAGGGTTACTCCACCATTTTTGATAAAGCTCATTCATATACTTCATCTGATAATACTGCTAGCTCATTCCTGGGAAACTATATCCAGAATCGTTTCGATCGTCGAGCCGAAAGATGGGTTATTCGCTTCAGCTGGGAGGATATCGCCGATGACAAGAAACTCTTTCTTCCTGATCTTGATCCGAAGATAAACAGAACCAACCAGTTCCTTCGCCTGTCCAACGCCGAAAATTGGATGAAATATTCCCTAATTCTTGAAGGCCCATGAGTTTGGGGTAGACATTCTGATGGTGTCCCTCGTTAGGATCCCGTAGGGGAGCATCAAGACTTTCCTCGATATGAACTGTGGACCTTCAGATGGTCTGATAGAACTCATGAGGTATTCTTTTTTCTTCTTTTGCTCTGCTACCTTTCTTCCTTAATTTCTTCGCACTAATCTTCGTGATTTCAGGATGTTGTTGCTGACAATGAAATAAAGCCCAAATCTCGCAAACGTTAGTCTTTGGAGCCTAGGAAGGTAAAGAATACATTCTCTCGTTGTTGTATTTCCCTTTGTTGCCTCTGTTCTTTATCTGACGTTGGCGAATTTATGTTGCAAAGACGGAATCTGGCTAGGTAAAGGCTATCCCTCCGAATAAAAAGTCTCGTTTCTCTACAAAGACTTAGGCTACTCTTGAGGTGCCCATGATAGTAGATGAGGGTTTGGAGGTCTGAAAACCACTGAGGTGGTTTACACTCAGGCTAAGGAAGAAACCATCCCTCATGAGGTTGAAAACAAGGCTTCCGAAGAAAAAATCCCTGTGGAGGAACAAAATGAAGATTCAATGGTGTCTTCAACAATTGGCGAAGTAGTCCCTACGAAGCCTGCCTCTGAAATTCCTTCATTAATAGAGGTATCTCAGCCCAAATCTGATGTTGCAAAGATATCTGAGACTGGGGAAGGGTCTTCGTAGGGACCTGAAAAAGAAGCTAAAGAACAAACTGAGTTGTCTAAGATAGAGACTCTCCAAGACAAGTGTCCTCGCGAGGTGAGTACTTGGATTCAAATGTTCAAGAGGGAGCGGCAGTGGATATCCCCTCGCAAGTCTACAATGCA
Source organism: Papaver californicum (assembly GCA_023531435.1). Taxonomy (NCBI): domain Eukaryota; kingdom Viridiplantae; phylum Streptophyta; class Magnoliopsida; order Ranunculales; family Papaveraceae; genus Papaver; species Papaver californicum. The sequence goes on along the minus strand of JAJJMC010025361.1, from coordinate 3,375,295 downwards.
ATGATGATATTGCTGTCTGAATCCTTTTGTTTTCTTGGATCGGAAGCGAAACGTCAAGTATCTTCCTCTTTGACTCGAGCTCAGCAAGCTGGTCTACTGACATTGGTAATCTCCACTACTTCTTTTGTTTATCTTTTTATTTGCCATTTTTTTTTGCTTAGTACATATGCGTTATGCATGAATATATCTTAAGCTTGCTTCATTGGAAGAGGCTCGTCAGTCAGAGATGAACTGCATAAGGATAGAAATGGAGGTTTCGAAGCTGAAAAAATATAAGGAAACGATGCAAGCGCAATTAGATTCCGAAAAGGATGCTGCAAATTCTCAGAGGAAACGAGTCGAGGAACTTCATGGTAAACTTCGTTACATATCCTTAGCTTTTAGTCTTTTCATTCTTTTTTACTTCACTAGTTGATACTTAAGTGTGTTATGCTCCAAAGAACGTTGTCAAGTTCGTCAAAGAGTTGCCGAAAAAATCAATCTAGAAGTTGAAGTTTTGTGCGAGCAAAATAGAGAATATAGACAACGAATTGGATTTTTTTCCTTTGAGTTAGAAAATGATATTGGAATGGGTGATCGCATAGATCAACTAGTTCGCGAGCTTCAGAACTTAGATGAGTTAAATTTGCATCTTGAGGATAATAATATGGAACCGACTCGCCGAAATATAGAGTTTCAAGGAGAACTCGAGACCCTATGAGATGAGAAGAAAAAGTTCATTTCAAGGAAGGATACTACTGCGGCAAAGCTTCGCACTGCTGAGAAGGATCTTCGCACTTCGCAAAATAATCTTCGCACATCCCAAAAATATTTTTTGCACTGTACGAACTGATTTCAACAAGCTGCAAACATATCACGAACAACTGCAGAAGGATCTTGAAAAGGTTAAATCAGATCTGCGTAAGGTTCGTCTGGAGAACACAGAAATCATAAATACCAGTGATATGGTGCTAGCGTACAGTATGAAATCTGATATTCGTATGAAGGATAAGGATAAAATAATTGCCTTATACCAAGCATAATTTGGTAATATTTCATAAAAAGCCATGGATCAGTTGGCTAACACCCAGTGTAAAGTTGCTGAGCTAACAAGTAAAAAGGAAGATGTTTATGAAACCTTAAAAACTGTTATCTCGCAGAAAGAATGTTATTTTTAGAAGGCCAACTTTTGCTTCCTAATGCCTCTAATTGCTCTGGATTCTTAGTTAATCACTTTTTGTTTTTCTTTGCAGATTCAGAGAGATAGAAGGGAGAAAAGCTGAAATAAATTCGCCAGGAGCTAGATCAGGCTCGACAAGATTTGGAGAGTGCTCAAGATGACAAGGATGACGAAAACCAGAAATTCGAGGACCTTTTCTTGAAGTATAAGAAACTTGACAAAGAATTTAATCAATTTGAAGTAGATCACAAAGCTTCTTTCGAACAGTTGAAAAAAGATTACCAGGCGTCTTCGAACAATGTTTGTCAGAAATTCGTCGATAATTTGGTCGATAGGCTTAAGGCTCACTGAGTTGTCTTGAAATTCCCTGAAATCCATTCTAACGAAGAAGAAGAATCAGAAGAAGACAGCAAGGAGGAGACCGAATCAGATGGCGAAGAAGATTCCAGCGATGAAGAGGTTAATCCCGATGGAGATGCCACCAGAGATCAGTCTCAACAAGAAAAACCTTTGGAGAAATCTACCGTTGAAGGATCTTCCTAAGGCAAATCTCTGTAATAGGAAAATGAAGATCTCCGAGCCTAACTCCTCTTTTGTCTTTTTATACAATTGCTCCCTTTGTTGTATCCTGAGATGTTAATCATTAACTTTTTACCTGTAAGATGACAAATTCTATTTAATGAATATATACTTTTTTGCTAATTTGTCCTTGTTTAGAACTTAATCAAAATGATATTTTCCGATTGTTGTTTACTTCAATTCTTTAAATCAAAAGTTTGCATAATCTCGCGAGTCTTACTTCTCGCACACTTATATAGAAAACAGTGCATTTTTGATGGCAATTTAATCTGTCGGCTAAGTAAGCGAGCCTAAATACTCCTGTGAACAATAGTCTCTCAAACCTCACCTTATCAGGCTTCTTAAGCTCCTTAGAGGAGGGTGCCATCCCTTTATGCTCCCCTCGCTACCCGTTCAAGAAAGCTTACTTCTGGGAGGTTAGCCCTAGGACCTCCCATCCGATTATGCAACAACCAGTTTGTTTTCGTGAACCCCTTACTCCTTCGCCTATTTGGCTTAGTGTACGAGGTTCACACCTTATTGTCTTGGGGACCAGGCATAAACCATCAAGGACTTGGCCATATCGAAATGGCAGGTCATGCTTCAAATATGTCGGGCACCCATGCCTCAACCGTGTACCTCGACGCCTCTTGCATAGTCTATACCACCTGCTGAATGTCTTTCACCAGGCCATGATGCGGCGATAAGCGACGAACCACAACCCGACGATATTCAGCGAAATTTAGGTCTTAAATGCCTCTTTCCTTTGGTGGATGAGGTCTTATCGGCATCCTAATGAGGTCTTAACCGCCCCCTCGTAGGTCTTACTCAGGGTGCCTCTTAATGTTTTAGGCGATAGATCCTAGAACCTCACCACATAATGTGTCATAGGTCTTATAAGTTTGCCTCTTGCCTCTTGGGAGAATTGTAGGTCTTATGTTTTGACTTCCCTTGCCTCGTAGACAGCTTTCAGATCACATCATGTGGGGTTCCAGCCTATAATATAGGTTTTATAAATTATCAATGCACTTGTTTTAAGTGTACTATTGTACCTTCTTCGAGAGTCTTCGTCATCATCTTTAAAAATAATATTTTTGATGTACTTAGGATTCCAGGGGTGGTCCAACTTTTGTCCTTCCTGATCCACCAGCTCGTATGCTCCACTACCAACAATTCTCTTCACAATGTATGTTCCTTCCCATGTTGGTTCTGGCTTCCCTCCAGGTCCCTTTAGATACATCGGTATTTTTCGCAAGACCATCTCACCGGGATCGTAATCTCGCATCCTGACTTTCTTATTATATTCTCTCACAAGTCTCCTATGATAATTTTCCATGTGCTGCAAAATGTTCTTTCTCGATTCTTTCTCCAAATCATCCAACTTAGATAATATGAGATCTGAGGTTAAGTTTTTATCCATGCCTCCCTTTTTGTTGTCGGTATCATGACTTCCGTGGGGAGAACTCTTCTACGCCGTCTGTCAAATGGAATGGAGACATCCCTGTTGCACTTCGTTGGGTTGTTCTGTATGCCCATAACACATTTTGCAATTCTTCGCATCATTCCTTATGTTTCCCATACAACTTTTTCTTCAGATTGTCTGCAATAGTTTTGTTTGTTGCCTCAGCTTGTCCATTAATTTCTGGATATATCGGGGTTGACTTTCCTTGTTGAATCTTGAATACATTGAACAACATAGTGATGCTTTCCCCTTCGAATTGTATCCTATTGTCCGAGACAATTTCTGCTAGTATGCCAAATCTGCAAATAATATGTTCAAATAGAAAAGCAAACACATCTTTCTCTCAAATATTTTTAATGGTTTCGCATATACCCATTTGGTGAAGTAATCTGTAGCTATGATCAAATACTTCCTTTACTTTGATCCTGGAACTAATGGCCCAACAATATCAACTCCCCATTTTGTGAATGGACATGGGCTAAGCACCGAATGCAAAGTTGTCGCTGCAGCATGAATCTTTTTTCCAAATTTCTGACGCGCTTCGCATCTCTGGGTTACTTCCTTCGCATCATCATGCATATAGGGCTAGAAGTATCCTTGAGCCTTTGCCTTAAGTGCCAACGATCTTATAGATTTTAAAATTTCCATCCCCTCTTCTTTAGATAAGCATCGCAGCAATGGCCCATGAAAAGAATGACGATACAAAATACCTTCGTACAACTGATAGTTCGTGGACTTACTTCTGATCTTTTTAGCCTGTATTCTATCTCAGTGTAATTTTCCTTCATTCAGGTATTCGTGAATTGGGATTCACCAATCATCCATTCCTCTACCGTCGCCTATGTTTATCGCCAATGCCCCCATACTTGCTACCACTTGTTCTTCCGAAGAATACCGTAACCATTCTACTTGCACCGAAGTAGTCTCAGGATCACTCATTATTGATGAAACGAAATCCAATACATCGACCAATCTACTGTCCTTTCGGCAGATATGTCGCCACTTGATATTTGGAATCTGAGACGCATAATGCCTTGCCACTTTTCGATATCTTAACAGTGAGGAGTCAAATGTTTGATATTTTCCTTCTATCTGCCTAACCACCAATTGTGAGTCACTTATAAGCCTGATGTCATCAAGTTTCATTTCAATTTCCAATCTGAGTGTTGTATCACCGCTTCGTACTCAGTCTCATTATTAGTTGCCGAAAATTCCAGCCGAAATTGTCGAACAATTCTCGTACCTTCTGGCGAAACGAATACTATACCAATTCCTCTTCCCTCGCTGTTTGAGGACCCGTCCGCATATATATTCCATCTACCCGGATGATCTTCTTAAAGCAGATATTTGGGATCTGCGAGATCTTCCTCCAGATTTAGCATCTCTTCTACATCTTCGTCTTCTTCTAAAGGAAAATCGACCAGAAAATCAGCAATAACTTGAGATTTGGCAGATGTCAATATTCCATATTCCACACCAAATTGTTCTATTTGTGCATTCCACTTTAACACTCTTCCTACTCGCTGAGAACTTTTTAGTACTGATTCGATAGGTGTCTTCGTCATTACTTTGATGGGATGAACCAGAAAGTAAGTTGTAGCTTCTGAGTCATATATACCAATGCCAATATCAATTGCTCAATCTTTCTATAGTTTTTATTCTGCCGATCCAAGTGTTTTGATGATGTGGTATACGGGTTTTTCGACGCCTTCCTCCGTTCGGATCAATACTGCGCCGACAACATCCAAGGTTGTTGCGAGATATACCAAGAGATGCTCCCCTGGTTCAGGTCTTTGCAACACTGACAACTTCGCCAGATATTCTTTAATGCTTTGAAACGCATGTTCACAATCCTCTGTCCATGTGAATTGGCTTCTTTCTTTAATGTATCAAAAAATGGCTTGCATTTATCCGAAGATCTAGCAATGAATATTCCCAAAGCTGCGAGCTTCCCATTATGATTTTGCACGTCCTTCAATGTTGCTGGTGATGGCGCATGTCCCTGATTGCTTGTACCTTCGCTGGATCAACTTCTATCCCATTCTTTGATACTATGTATCCCAAGAATTTTCCCGAAGCTACACAAAAGATACACTTCGCAGGATTGATTTTCATTTTGAACTTGCGCATTTGATCAAAAATCTTTTTTCAAATCTCGTACATGATCTTCATACTTTTTACTTTTTACCAACATATTGTCTACATATACTTCCAATGTGGAATGAACCCATTGAGAAAATAATTTCTACCATTTGTTGGTAAATATCCCCTGCATTCTTGTGTAACAGTATAATCCTCATGGAGTAAAGAAAAAGGTATGCTCCTGATCTTCCTCGGCGAGTGATATCTGATTATAACCTGAGTACCCGTCCATGAGAGAGAGGATTTTGTATCACGTCGCTGATTCAACCATTTGAGGTATGTCCAGAAGAGGAAAAATATCTTGCAGGCAAGCTTTGTTTAAGTCACTGAAGTCAATACAAATTTATATTCCTTTATTTTTCTTCGGAACAATTACCATTTTTGCGATCCACTGTGGATATTTCGTCGGCCTTTTAATTTCTGCTTCACTCATTCTTTTTAATATTAATTCAATTTCTTCGTGATAGACTGTTGTAATTTTCCTGATTCTTTGTTTGAAAATCTTTGTTTTTGGGTCGATGCCCAACCTGTGGCAAGCTAACAAAGGATCTATTCCTGGCATGTCCTCCATCTTCCATGCGAATACGTCAACATACTTTTTCAATAAATTTTCCAACCTTTTTCCTCGATCTCGCTTAGCTTCATACCTATCTTGACCACCTTTGGCTCTTCTTCAGATCCCAAGTTTACATCTCGAGTAGGTTCTGCTGCTGTGAAGTTCATCATTGGCTCTCCGAGGGGAGTTGGGTGATAGTTGCATAAATCATACATTTAAAGTAGTTTTTCCTGACCCTTATGTGCTATATTTGAGTGAATTATTAGGTATTTTGATTATTTTCGAAGTTTAGTCGCCTTTTCAGGTTACAGTTCAGAAACCCGCAGAATGGAGCTTAAAAGCTAGAATCACCGAGGAGCTAGTGAAACTCTGCTTAAAATAGGCCTTTCACATACCATAGTGTAGGGAACTGAATTACAAAGCCAATGGTGAAAGAATGAAGTCATTCTGATCAGAA
>JAJJMC010025361.1:3322619-3368951 GCA_023531435.1 Papaver californicum | reverse complement strand
TCCCCCCTGTTGCTATTTACGTGACTGAAAATTAGCATAATCTATTGACTCCTTGTGGGAACGAACTTGTTCTTATCCCTATACTTCATTCTATTTTAGAGAGTAAGAACTGGAATATTTTGGTTGATTACGACACGACCATTGGGCCCTTTAATTGCTATGTTGACGAGCCTTCATTATCTATATCTTCACTTGGAAGTCTATTTCCTTTTGTCGCATTCACTTCGTACACCTTCATTTCTTGTTCCTTCTTGCTCTCTTTAGCTTGCTTCTTCTTTAACCTCTTTTCTTCGTTGATCTTTTCAGTTTGTTCCTCATATTGGCGAACATCCACTTCCTTGCAATACTTTGCTTCATCAGGATCTTCTTTTACTTCTGCCACCCCATCCGGTGTTGGAAAACGCAAATATTGGTGATAAGTGGAGGCTATTCCTTTGATTTCATGGACCCATGGTCTCCCAAACGATCGCATATAGGGTGACTCTACATCAATTACACAAAAAGTAGTTATAGTTTCCAACTTTCCAAGATATACTACCAAGGTGAACTTTCCCTTCGGCCTTGAGGGTGCTCCATTGAATCTGGTATCCACCAAGACTTTATCCACTCCCCATTTATTCATTTTCAGAGTGACCACCAGAGGATCCGTATGCGATTTCCCGTTCTCAAGCTCTTCGGATGTTGAAAATACAATTGGTTGCGCTATCTATTTCTCCAGGGGCTGGGATTTCTCAACACTGAATATCTCTTTTCCATGACGGTCTCGCTTATGCACCCTGCCCATAATGTGGCTGTGGAAGTTTTCCTCAGTCCTCGCCAAATGAATGATTGAATTGCATCACAAGAAATTGGTTCCTCGCTTAATATCAATTCCATGCACTCGCGGCACCTCTGGTTCCGCTATGGTGATGGGGGTGGCAGATCACCCAAGAAATCTTGAAGTTTTCCCTCTTCTATCAACCATAATACTATCCTTTGCACATTCCTGCAATTGTCAGTAGTATGGCTATGTAATTGATGATATTCACAAAATTGATTACTATACCTGGAGGGGGGGGGGGGGGGTATTCTACCCCTCTATTGTGTGGGTACGAAATACTTGCAGACTCTGTTCTTTCAATATGTCGCAAGATTGTGGATAATGGTTCTCTCAACTTTGGTAGCCTCAGATCTTCAAATCCGGGGGCGTTTTTTCTTCTCGCACCAAATATTTGCTCATCGAATCTGCCTCGGCTAGAGGGATGTCCCCACTGTTTCTGGAATCTAGCGGTATCATTGCTCATCTAGTCTCTTCCTGACCGCACATCTTGTTGAGGTGCTCGTCGCTGCTCTTCTCGATAGATGTCCCTGTAATATGCTTGCGGGACATCATCGATTGCATCTACAATTCGATGAGTATTTACTAGGTTTCGAAAGGTGGTTTCCTTCGTCATTGCAGGTTGCGAAGCTGCCTCTCTCTGTATTTCCTCCAAAGCTATATACTCTTCTTGAAATTCCCAAAGTTCTTGCAAGGTTAACGTGTTCTTGTGCTTGAATATAGCCATGTACAAAAGATCAGTCGGGAACAATGCATTTACGAACCCTCGAAACAAGTTTTTTTCTTACTCATGGTTCATAACCTCAATACACAAGGTCCTCCATCTATTTACTAGGCTTCGCAGACTTTCGTCTGTTCTTCGCTTCAAGCTAAGTAATTTTTCAACTCCTGGTCTCAGCAGATTGTTGTGCATATAGGCTGCGAGAAACACTTTTTCAAACTCTCGAAATTATGTGATTGAATATTCAGGAAGTGCGTCAAACCATGCCAATGCCTCGCCCTTTAAACTTGACGGAAAGTACTTGCACATCACTTCATCTTTGTGCTCCCACTGTAGCAACGATCGTTGATATGCCTTAATATGATGTATACCGTTTCCAGTTCCATCGAAGATGCTTCCGAAAGTTGGCATTGTGCATTTAGGTGGAAGGGATGCATACAGAATATCTACGCTGAAAGGTGATCGCTTCACCTTTGTTAATGCATCCGTCAGCTGCTGTCCCTTGCCATTTTTCTGGAAATCTTGAATCATGGCTCTCATATGTTTTAATTCTTTCATTACTTCCTGATTCACCGCTGTTTCCTTGGCCCTCTTCAACTGATGTTCCATTTCTTCTTGACACTTTCTCACATCACCTTCTTCATGGCTATCCCCACGATTTCCTCTTCACTTCTTATTTGGATCTCGGTACTTGTGCGTATACGCTATTGATGACTCTGACTTCTCAAGAATTCCTTCCTGTAATTTTAGGTTATGTTCTTCTAGTTCTATATTTTTCTTTCGTAGTAGCTCTCGATCCTGGGCTAATTTCTTCTTCGCCTCTCTGATTTTTGCAAGCTTAGCTTTCATTTCTTCCATTGTCAACTCTTGCTCATCATCATACTGATCCCCATTACTAGACACGTGGGATTCCACTCTGGATTCTTCCTCGTTAATGTTTCATAAAGAAACACTTCGCTCAAGAGTCGTTTTTCTTTTTTCCTCACCAGTCCTTCCTACTATCTCGTCAACTTGACGGTCTTTCCTTTGGTTCGCTATATTGTTTCTCCTTACCCTAGTACTTCTTCTTTGGACCTCTCTTTCTGTTTTTGACACCAACACTGCTTACTTGAATTTCTACATAACAAAAATGATATTTATGTACTCCTTTAACGAGTTCTTATCAGTGGCCCCCACAATTCACGATCTTGAAAGTGGATCCAATGATTGTAATTAGAAAGATTAAGTTTATAAACCCTAGATCTGACAGCCGCCTAACAATATTAAATGTTTAACCTAAACCAATGATTTTTGCAGCAGATCCTAGGTAGATCTCAATAGGATTACCTACCCGTTTATGATTTAACCACTAGAAGTAATGTTTATCCGAGAATAAAATATTTTTGATGTAGACTTGTCAAAAACTGAAAATCCTATTTTAAAATCCTTTTAAAAGCCAAAATCCCTTTCCTATATTTTCCTGTAAAGCTCAAAACTTCAAGATTTTAGAAAATTGTTACTCAAAACTATGATCTGCGCTTTGGAAAAACCTCAAATATTATGAATCTCTCCTTCTTAGCTTACTGCTTTCCTAGAGAATTGCTCTTAGAAACACAGATCTAATGAAATATTTACTTTTTTTATATATATGGAGCTATAAAACTCTAGATCTAGCAAAAATCTATATGTCTATATATATATATATATATATATATATATAAAAGCAAGCAAATATAAAAATGAAACAAACTCTTATGGAATCTCTTAAAACTTTAAAATAACAGGTAGGATAAATACTTTACTTGATCCCTGTTCTAGCGCCAAAATGTAGTTGCAGGAAATCCCACAATACACCCAAGAACTATGCTAAAGCACTCTTTTATGTCTTCCAGCTAGATCTTATGATGAAAACTCACACAATAAGAAATGATGAACACAAGAGATTTACGTGGTTCGGTATTAAAACCTACGTCAACGGGAGGGATTTCACTATGATATGATGGTGATCACCAGGACAGATGATGTCATTTGATTTTTACAGTAGTTCTTTCTCTTGCTCTCTTACCGAATTGATCAACCCTATTACATTTACTCACATGACTATTTATAGCCAAGTTACAAAATTAGGGTTTAGTTCATAGAACTTTGGACACAATTCTCCTTGCTTCGAGTATAATTTACTTCGGATGTAGTTTTCTTCGCCGAGATGATCTTACCGTGACTTAATTGGTGATGCTTCATTAGCACTTCACTTCGATGGTAGATTCATCCAATAGGCCTCGCTATGATTGTCGTTATCCATCTGCTCTTTATCCAACAGTAACCCGCCACTTGTCCCGACAGCTAACAGGTCGTTGATATACCGCTTTATTTGCACATTAAATGCCCAGTTGTCTAATTCAAACTTAGCCGTTGATTCTCTGGTAGTGCTTTCCACGTGTCTCAATCTTGTGTGCTAGACGAAGATCCCTATGTTGACTAAGTATTGCTTCGTTGTTCACTTGAAATATATTTCCCTCGTGTTTAGGTGTTGAGATGCAAACACGTAACGAGATGATTTTATCTCCCCACAATTTGATAGTAATATTTAAAATATTTCTCAATGACATAAATTTTACAAATATATGTGTCATAGTTTGAGAGGTATTTCATTTCTAAATTTTACTATTTTGTTGTCCATAAGGATATAATTAGAAAAATACCTAAAAGTATCATCTCTCCTTATGCAGAGTTATAATCGATGATTTGACATCATAAGCAATAAGAATTTTATTTCTTACTCCCTCTGTCTTAAATTATAAGTCCGATTTGAAAAAATCAAGATTTTAAGAAGACCACAAAAATTTACAAAACTACCCATATTAAATATTAAATTATTATTATATTTAAAATTAAACACATTTAGTATGTAATAATATTATGTTGGGAAAATTGGCACCCCAGTGCAGCGGAAGACATGATCAAAAAGCGCAATTGGTGATTTGAACCAAACATGGAGAAATAATAAGAGAGACAGAAGATAAACAAGCACACAACAACACAAGATATACGTGGTTCACCTTTACAGGCTACATCCACAACCAACACCCGCCAAAAAAAAATTATTACAATCAAAGACCATTACATGATCTTTCCGCAACCCACAGAAGAAAACAGAAAGAGTTAATAAGACATACCCGAGAACACCATTGAAGAAACCTTAGAAATCAACTCTCTAAACCATTCTTTATGCCAGCCTCATGTCTTCTCTTCTATACCTTCTTCACAGTTGCCAGTAACAGAGGAGAAACATGGAAACACTCTAGAAACTTGGTTTAGGGCAAATCCCTAAACCTTAAACACTAGAATACCAAAATCCTCTCTCTACAAGTTTTTCTCTCACACCAATATTGACCTCCACGGTAGCGCTCGACCCTCCCTAACAAAGAGACCAAAAACCTAAACACAAGGTTTTACCACTCTTCTAGGTTGGATTATCTACAAACCTCCAATTATACTCTTGTTTATAGAGAACACAAACTTATCCCTTAAAAAACCCTAACTTTAGGAACAAGTAATTCTAACTTATCACTTCAGTTCCTAAACTTTAGGAACAAGTTTACTTAACATAGAGTTTGACCAAAAAGAAACTCTATACAACCGATTTATACTAACAATTATTCACCTCGGATCATAATTTCAAGCATGAGACGATCAAACAAAGAATCATATCCATCTAGTTTTACGCCATCTCTATATACCCGTAGAATTACTTTGAATTTCACATCCGAACTTCCATCTTCATAGAACCATATCTTCGACCAAAACACCATGACGTTGATAAAGTCTTCAAACCATCTTCTACCCGAAGAACACTTGTGAAATTTGATCATGTTTCATAAACACTATGAAAATCTTCAACCACCATCAACGAATCCTTGCACATACTCCACCATTGATCACCAAGAGAACCATCCAGAATAATCACCGCTAGATCCACCTAACCAGTAAGCTAACAACATATTGAACTTTAACCCAGAAAGAAAGAATTAGCTCCAATATCATACTCCAGCACATGTCATGATTACCGTGTATCTGAAACAAACCATCAGACATCTCCACTAAGATTAATGGGCTTAATCCTTTAAGTGATTCCCAAAGCCATCACAATCTGACATACTCTTTACCACCATCACACCCAACATATTCGCTCAGAATATATACCGTGTAAATGCACATATTAGTGTGGTACACGCTTCCGAGATCGGGCACATTCTTGATATTACGTGCAAGCCATCAAGAATACTTTAAAATATATTAAGGACATAAATATATAACATCTCGTGCATAACTTCGAAGGTTTGCTGGACCTGCTTCTACATGAGACCTCATGACCCCATCCTTTCTTCAAACTTTGTAACCTATTCTTTATGGTGTATGGTCACTAACACCCTTCAAGAAGTATATATGTATTCCACCTCATTCAGCCTTATTATGCATCCCATACTACATCATGAAAACCAAATGCAGAACATACACTTCTACCAAGTTGAATCTCCGATTGGTAAATCACATCACATATTTGTATAAGCATCAGTTGAAACATTATCTTCAAGCATATTTCTCCACCCGAAAAGTAAACAATCGTTCACTATACCAGGTTCAATCACATCAGCCTGTCCTTGGCTCTGATACCAATTTTTGGGAAAATTGGCACCCAGTGGAACACAGGATCACAAAGGGCAATTAGTGATTTGACCAAACATGGAGAAATAATAAGAGAGACAGGAGATAAACAAGTGCACAACCACAACACAAGATATACGTGGTTCACCTTTATAGGATACATCCACGGCCAACACCCACCATAAAAACTTTATTACAATCAAAGACCATTACATGATCTTTCCGCAACCCACAGAAGAAAACTCAAACAGAAAGAGTTAACAAGACATACCCGAGAACACCATTGAAGAAACCTTAGAAATCAACTCTCTAAACCTTTCTTTATTCCAGCCTCATATCTTCTCTTCTACACCTTCTTCAGAGTTGTCAATAACAAAGGAGAAACATGGAAACACTCTAGAAACTTGGTTTAGGGAAAATCCCTAAACCTTAAACACTAGAACACCAAAATCCTCTCTCTACAAGTTTTTCTCTCACACCGATATTGACCTCCACGGTAGCACTCGATCCTCCATAACAAAGAGACCAAAAACCTAAGCACAAGGTTTTACCACTCTTCTAGGTTGGATTGTCTACAACCTCCAATTCTACTCATATTTATAGAGAACATAAACTTAGCCCTTAAGAAACCCTAACTTTAGAAACAAGTAACTTTAGATGACTTATAATTTAAGACGGAAATAGTATTTCACATGATATGAGTTGATTCATTAGTTAGAAGCATATAAACCCACACCAAGAAATCTCGCTAAGAGAAAAATATAAACTTTTACGAAGGAGAGAGTTTTACTTTTACAGCATTCCTCATATGTGTAGTACAATTAGGCACGTACCCGGTCTTTATATGTGTTTCAAGAATATTTTCTTTGAACGGCAATTTGATTCATCCACACGATTATTAGTGTCTGTTATTGTACTAGCAACATTCCGAGACACCCACATTTTAACGAATACATGAAGAGATTTTATCTCTTTCCATAATCATAAACTAAAGTTTTTCTCTAGTCCTTGTGGGTTAAAATTCGATACTAGAAATTATACCTTCCCCATAGTTTTGTGACTCGTACACTTGGAACTTAAGAAAATCAACATCTGGATATACTACTTTCCTATATCTGCCCAAATGATGGCGCCAAAGCAAAGTTTAAACTGATGCGGTCAAAAAGTGTATTAGCCTCCCAGGTGTTAGTTTTGATAGTACCTCATGACAATTCTAAAATACTTTGAATTGTTCAGATACCTAGTTCAAATAATTGACTGACCAATGAGTCTTAATCAATAAATTGAGCTCTGATCACTGATTAACCCTAAATTAATCCCAGATCAGATAATTAATTACCCAAATTATTGTAGTAACTTATTCCTTCGTAGGTTACATTTTGAATGTGGGAAACCATCAAATTACATCAACCTTTGGATTAATATGGACTGTGTTTATCTTGAAAACAACATTACACAATTTTCTTTAAGAATTGCAAATATTTTATGACTATGGATAAAATCATTTACTGTTCAAATACTGCACCATCACTGTGTCTCTCAACCACAATAGATACTTGTGTAGTCTAATTACAGATACAATTCTTGTCTTGTCATGAAGTTCTCAATCATTTTCTTTCCCCAAATGATCTACTGGTTCAAATATCATGAAGACTAACATCCTATAAATCTGTGATAAGAGACAAGATGCAGTTACAGGACATAGATGTGTTGTAGAACCTATGTCTACACACCAAATTCTAGGTTTCGGTAATATTAGACACTAACAACCACACTTAAAAAGGAATTGTTTGAATTTGTGGCTTTCATGACTTGGGGTGCATAACCGGTAGGGTGGGTAGGATATGGCCTATTTCGCCACCCTACCCACGAAATGATGGGTAACAAAATTTTATCCGCCATCTTACCCACCGTTATAGTGGGTAAGATCATACCCGACCCATTAAATGACAGGTCGGGTAGAGTGGATGGGTATAACCGTTTTTTTTTTCTACCAAATAAAAGTTAAAAGGATTACAAAATATTCTGGAAACTTTTTTATCAAATATGTAGAGAACTAACTCAAAATCAATAAAAAATGGCAGTATCAAAGAATTATCATTTCCATTTTGCTATACTATTCAAAAGGCAGTAAACAGTTTCCTAGCACAAGCTCATCCTGCTATACAAAAATGAGCATGAAGATCAAGAAACAACTAGTCCTTCATGTAACCTTCTTCTTCAATCATCATCTACGATGATGGAATAAGCACTAAAATCACCAAACAGCTCTGCAATAAGAAAAATGAGCGATTACAAATTTAGAAGAAAAAAATACTTAAATTGTATCACATAGATAAAACTACCACGGGAATTAAGGTACACACAAACATACACACAATGTATGGACCTGTGTTATTTCATAATTAGCTACTTTAATGACACTCAATTGGGTGCATCTACACAAACCTTAAAGTAAGCTATTTATAACAAAGGACATTGGACAAGGTTCACAAAAGGCATATGTTTCACAGTCGGAGAGCTTAAGAAAGTTCAGCTTCTCACTGGCCTAAAATCCCTAAACATATAGCATGAGTTATGCTTCTGACAGTATTGATAAATCCCTGACTCATGACTACTGCACAGCTACGAACAATAACATCACTCTTAGGTCCCATCCCCAAGATAAACATAACCTAGAGCACAAAGAGAAACAGTTTATGGAAAGAGAGAGAGAGAGAGGGATACATATACATAATGTGGGTATATAAAACCAAAACTCAATACTTGGTCTGTTTCCTATTATGAGCAACCTCAAACATTTATCTTGAAGATTTAAATTTCAGAAGATTAATCACCCTGGCCTTCTTGGATCGGCAAAAAACAATCCACAAACACAAGTGTTTCCTAAAAATGCAGTAAGGCACACACATATCTTTGAAGCCTAAATGGAGACAAGCAACACAAGTGACTTATTTGTATTATTAAGATTGGTGGTTAAGCTAGATTAACAACTACTTTATCAGAAATCAAACATATGAAGTAAAGATTCATACTATAAGTTAACTCAACAACCAAATGCTTATCTTCAGGTCCAAACCTAAGAAAAGCATTTGAGTATTTCTCCTCTAAAATGTCTCAACATAGGCCATTTGTAATTCTTAGTAGCAAGATGCACATGCTCAATACTTTTTAGTAATGGTGACGACAGATTCACCATTACTTGCAATCCGAAAAATGTAAACTCAAAACGTATACCAAAATCAACAGGCCATAGCTAATGTAAAGAAATGCAAGAGATTTAATTGTACCTGAATCTGCGATATCAACCTCCTCCTCAACTCCAGAGCTACAAGGTGCAAAAGTCACCAATTCTCCTCAAGTTACCGTTTCAAAATTCACTTAATACTTCGAAACACAACAGTCGATGAAACCATATTTAGCTCAACCTCCTTGTATCACTTCTCAATGTACATATGTTAAATCAAGTCTGAGTGAGCCTGTAAAACAAATCTATTTCATTAGCAGTTATTTCAGACATCTGGTATTTCTGTACAGCAGCTTGCATTTGCATATGGCACAATTAAAAGTAAACTATGATCATGGAAGGAGGAAGACAATAGAAGATGGTTTCACAGCAAGCTACTCTGCCAAAACATTATGCAGATTTGGTGAATCTCAAATATTTTCTGGCAGGAACATAAGATGATTTGGTGAATCTCAAATATTTCAAGTACTTGTGATAGAAAAAGATAAAATAAATAAAAAAACTGGGCAACTCAGCTTAAATAGCCTATCTTCTATCGATTATAAACCATAATTAGACAAGGAACAACTTAAATAACCTAATTTTAGAACACTCCCAAATTTTGAATGAAGCCTAATTTTCAAAATCAAATCTAATTTTTCAGAGATTTTGGAATATATACAATCAATCATGTGATTTAACTGAAATAAAAAAGTGGGTTCGATTTACTTACCTAATCTACACCGAAAGCACCCTCGTCTTCAACTGTGTGTTCTTCAAACTCGTGCTAGGGTCAACTGTGTTCTTATCTGTGATCATCTTCAAACTCGTGTTCTTCAAAACAAGGTACTTGTGAACACTCTCTTCTTCGTCTTCTCATCATTCTTTCACTCCATTTCTCTCTTTTCTGCCTCTCGGTTCTTTGGTTTTTTTCTCTCTTCTGAATAGAAGTGTAGAACAGTAGAAGAGTGAACTGTGTGTGAGAGTCCGTGAAGCGAAAGGAAATAGTTTTTAGGTTTTTCTTATAAAAGATCAACAGCTTGGATGATGGGCAAGGGAAGAATAACGACAATAAAAAATCATAATATAATTAGGCGAGTGGGCGGGTAGGATAGTTTTGAATTTTATCCGTCATCCTACCTATTTAGCGGTGGATAATAAAATTTTATCCGTTATCCTCCCGTCAAATGTTAGGTAGGATATGAATACGGATAAAATTATAACAAATAGGGTAGAAATGATGAATAGGATTGGATATGTGCGGCCCCATTTCATGACCACTTTATCATTATTTAATACTATATTTCAGAAACATATTAGGTTCCAAATTTAAACAATTAAAATCCCTTCAATCTACAATTGATTAATGAGATCAATTTGGGTCTTGTCTTATAACAAACTTATTTGAATACTATCTAAATAAATGTGAAAGAATCCAAGACCAAGTGATAGGACAAATACGCGATAAAAATGGATAAATTAATAAAGAACAATAACTTGGTCACTCTAGCTGGATCAAGCTAACCAGCGTATTTATTTCCATCTTTTAGAAAATCAAAATAAGATTCAAACGACCAAAAATCACTTGGTACCGATGAAAAACGAAAAAGTTATGAAAAAAACATTGAAACCAATTTGGATGTGGTTTTTGTTAGCCGTTGGGTCTAATTGGGTATGCACGTGAAGGAAAAGAAGAAGTGTGTTTTGGACTTATGTTTGGACGAGATTTTGTCATAAGTTGGGAATTTTACAAGTTTTGAGGGACCCAACTAAATGGTATATTCATAAAAGGACAGAGCTTAGGTGTTAGAAATAACATGATAGTCGTCACCATATCTCGGAGTCGTCACTATATCACGTTCTATTTTTATTTTTGCAACTTTATGTGTTTCTCTAAGTGATTTGGTGGAGCACTAGTATCGCCTTATTGTCGCCGCTAGGATGAATTAGAATGATTGAGATCAAGCCCCATTATTCAAGTAATCTTGACCATTGAAAAAAATCGAGTATTGACACTTGGATAGAAATATGTGTGTGTTCTCCCTGTCTCCGTCGCCTAAGCAAGCGTAGAACGCAGGATCCATGAGAACTATCATGTAACCTGCTGAAAAGAAGCATGCTCTTGGATTCAAATGATCCAATCATGTTGACGATACCTTCTATAATACAAAAAAATATATTGTTTTTTTTTTGTATATATTCAATAAATCGACCGCTGGGGCCCTTGTATATACCAGCTGAGTTGATATTAGAATTAGGATTCAGACCAGTGGGTGCGTATCTCAATCTATTAGGGTCATCTTGGTACTGACTATCATACAAATATTCTGGGAAACACCGTTCACCTTAGTCAATATGTGCACACTTATATTTCCATATCCATCTTCTTAATATATTCATGTGATTGTGGTTTGTTAGATTCCGAGTATCGTGGTCCATTGTACGACTTTCTGAGTAGTGATTTGTTTTCTTATATATGAATTTTAGTACGCTTGAGTAAAAACTCGTATACATCAATTTGATTCAAAACAAGGTATTTCCTCACATAACCAAAGAATTTTGTAGCCAACTAAATAGCATGTTTAGTGTCTATCCTCAATTGTTCACAAGTAACTAGGGTTTGGAGTAAAAGGTTTTGTGGGTATACCTCTTGTAAACCCTCACGAGACAACACTCGTCCACTAGGGCCACCCGGGGGTTTAAAGACTTGTTACACATGTTAAGTGTAGTCGCGATTCATGCGAAAGTGAGTTAGGATTTTATTTTTTTTCATTTTAGTTTTTCTCGGGGACTAGAAAAATGTAGGTTTGAGGGTATTTGATGAGTGTGTAAAGACGTCATTTTTACATCTTAATTTACATTTATTTAGTTCTTTATTTTGTACATATTTAATGGTTTTTGTTTAGTTTTGCAGTTTATAGGAAATAAAGCTCGTTGGACTAAAATGAAGTAATTTATGATTGAATGGGCTAAGCCAAAATGGAAAAACATGGAGAATTATTATTTGAATATGGGAGTGTGGTAAGCATGCTACATCGTGTGTAGAAAGTGTGGAGACCATTTGCAAGATAATAATTATATTTGAAGATATTTGTTTAATGAAGAAAATAATCAAAATAAATAAGGAAATAAAGATTATGGAAAAAAATATTATATTTTCCAAATAAAGAAAAGGGTGACTTTATGATGAGATATTATTTGACACATGACATATTTATATTGGAGGATTTTGTATTTTTCCGATACGTGGGTTATTCTCATTGGATGATGATATGGTAGGGGAAATGAAAAAGGAAAGTTGTTTCCTTTGAAGCTATACAAATAAGGGTGGAAGTAGATGGAGAGGAGGTGTGTCGGAAATCCGAGCAAAGTTGTAGTATTAGTTTAGGATTTTCATTTCTTTTTCCTCTTTTTATTTTTTTTATTCTTTTGTAATGGCTAGTTAAACTCTCTCTACTAGGGTTGGATATGAAGCCAATTCTATGATGTAAATGATTTAGGTATTTTCTAATAAATTAATCTTTTGGATTTAATTATTTTATTAACGTCTCTTCATATTAAGCTTTGTTCTTTATCGGTTTTGAATAGTCTTCAACTACTGATCTTTAATAAGCGAAGGAAGTTATACCATTTTGATCTACAATAAAGGTTGTAATTATTTTTTAACAGTAATATATTCCGAAAGATGTGATTGGTTTTGATATTGTCTTGAGTTATAGTATAATAATTTTTAGATGATGAATGAGTGATTTGCATATTTAACTTGGTGGAATCCGAAACCCTATGTTTTCAATATTATTTAGTTTTATTAGATTTAATTAATATTTCTTATTTCATCTTTTAATTTGTTTTTAGCACATAATTTGTGTAGTAGCTAGAAATAATAATTTCAATTCCTGTAAAACGAAACGTGTTCTTGCGATATACTTAAAAAATCCCATCAGATATACAATATAATCAACAAGCAACTATATAATTACCTACCAATTGTCGCGTATTCGGTAAGGTCGCATTTGTCGATATGTAAATTTTTGCAATTTTAGAGCCAAAATTTAGGCTATGCTGAAAATTGGGCTTATACTTCAAATAAAATCGGCTAAGTTTATACGAAATCCATGATGATTTTTGAACATAATAGAAAACACAATTTTTAACTAAGACGAATAGGTTATTGGAGTTAACAATCATAAGCATCCATTTTTAGTTTCTAGAGTTTGGATGCTAGAATAAAATATTAGCAATTTTTTATGTTAAGGCTAAGATAACTTAGTTCTTTTACATCCTTTAGATATTTCTTGTCATGCTAATTTATTTGGCTTAAAATTTAGTAGGCTCCAAAAATTATTGAGCAGGCCCGATTACCCCAACAACGCGAGGCTCCAAAGCTTAAGATCAAAATGTCTTATATTTTCAAGTCCCATAACAAGCTTGTAAACATCTTTAAGTCTGATGACATATATTTAACAGATTCCAAATGGTCATCCCCGTTCCTCACAGGTCTAATGCGTTTCAGGAGGTTTCAGGTTTGAATCACTGATGGCGTAATACTGTATAATTTGACATGTAAGGTAATGTTAACTTGCCCACCTTGTGACATAATCATCCCCCCTATCCGCTTCGGATTCCTTGGATGGTTCCTCGCTGGTAGGCTAGCACGATACCTGTTCAACTACTGTGGCACAGATCCGCAATCTGTGTGATAAATTTAGCATTTATTTGACCAACATCTCTTTCAAAGTCTGCGGCAATTGATCACTAATGATGGCCCTGGCTGGTTACTTTACCAATCAAAAGTGATGGTTTGGGTATTTATACTATGGAAGATACCATCCAATTTTGTCTCTTGGCCTCATACAATCAGACTCATTCATTGCAGGAACTTATTTTGAACCTTATTACAGGTTCTGTCTCAAGTAATGCTTTCTAACATGCCTTGCAGAAATATATACAAATTTGTGGTCTATCTCCTTCCACATTTAAGGTCGACGACGCTGCCCCCATCCTATGCGCTTTTTGGAAGTCATATACTTCGACTCAGTTACGAAGGACATACCAAACAAATTCAGTATGTCTTGTCGTGATTCAACTCTTTGGTCCCGTAACAAAACTAATCATGCGGAATACTTCCTTATGGAAGTTCCAACCAATAGGCTTAACCAATGTATGGGGCCCAGGCAGTTCAACTCGGTGCTTTGCTATCGATATGGCATACCACTTTTCGAAGAGGAAAGTCTTTGCTCATATTGTAACGGAGAAATTGATGTCTATGGGGACCACGCTTTACATTCTGCAAATGATGTTAGACTCAAATTCTACCATGACCTTGTCAGAGAACTTTAGCTAATATGTGCTACAATGCAGTTGTGCCATCCCGAAAAGAGGTAGCTTTGGGCTTTCTTTCTGACAGAGATAGTGCTTTGAGGCCCGCTGATATTCTCGTTTAAAATTGGGAAAATAGAAAGGATGTTTGTTTCGATGTCACAGGCGTTACCCTTAGATGGTGGTGGTCTCCGTACTCTCATACCAGATCATGCCATCTCTAATGCTATTTCCCACAAACGCAATAAATACTTCGACAAATGTTTAACTCATGGTTATGGGTTTGGTGTTTTAGCTTTCACTGCCCTACGAGAACTTAGTGCAGACATGACATCTTTTGTAAAATAATTTTGGCTAGTCAAGATGCCGACATGAGATGCCAAACATGAAAGTAGATAGTTTCCTATTCCACAAACTTATACGTACTTGTCATCCTAAAAGATGTTAGAACCCCACTTATTGTCAGGCTTCCCATGTAATATTTTCACCTTTCACTCTTAATTTATGGAATCCTTTTATAATAATAATAATATTATTATTATTATTATTATTATTATTATTATTAGTGTTACATTGAATGACACCAGGACCAAAGTATATGACATTTCAATGATATTAATATTTGAAGGCAAAGCAAACAAACATTAGCCCACTATGACCAAAATGATCTAACGAATTTTTTAACTTGGCTTATCATACTCTCTTTATTCTTGTTCTTCTTTTAGGATCGATATATTTCTGTTCCTGGAAGAGGCTACCCCAATACGTTGAACAAACCATTCCATAAAACAATGGTAATTGAAACCAGTCAAATAAGACCACTGGAACACAACCAAACAAAGCTATAGGAATTACACCTCGAGGAAACTCGTTTCCAACCACAATAAATAATGATGCACAAAAAGCAATTAATATTGCCGCCCAGGATATGAAAAGTGTCGTAAGACCTATAATTAACTTCTGTGGGAGAGACTTGAGAAAATCCATTTCCGCATATCTTGAAGTGTATATCGCTAAGAACATGAGTACTGATGTTACAGATGAGAACAAAGCAAAGGCATCTGCTACCGCAAACACTGTAAATGAGGCCTTTCCCAAGAATACAGGAGTACCGTTCTTAGATCTATTATTGTCACTAATATTGGCTCCAGGAACCGCAGCGGCAGATGCAACAGTAGCAATGAGAGCAGCAACTATCATGCACGATCCGGATGTATCTTTCATCCAATCCTCTCCTTCCTTTAGCAATTTTTCGTGTTCTTTTGTAAACATTATTTGAGCTGTGTATCCTTTTTTATTTTTCTTGAATTTGTCATTTTCTGGCATAATGCTTTCAACGCCATAAAAATAATTGTATTTTATACCAAAAATATAAAAACAAGACCATAAGAGCCAGCATAATCAAACAATAGTAACAACAAGCTGGTCCTCATGAAAATAAACATAATTTAAATTACATCCTGTATCATAAAAAGGATTCAATTTTCAGTTTTTGTGAAGAGAAAATATGATGATCAGATAGTTAGGAAACTTTCGAAATAAAAAACTAATGTGCCATTCAATACTGCCACTAAATTGCTGCGCCTTTTCTACCAAAATAAAAATAAGCCTAGATCTAGTAGTGAATAAATGGTAGATTGAATTAGCATCTTTACCTTTAACCACTGCAACTCTCGTTGTATCTGGAGAGCTACGCCTGATACCGAATTGAGTTGAGCAGGAGACGCTAACTTGGCAGCATAATGCAAGATGGTGTTTTTCTCTTCATTATCTACCGTAGAAACAAGAGTGGTCTTGTCATCAAAGCTGTCTCCACAGTCGCATATTAAACTCACTATCGTCACTTTCCGTTATGTCTAGTATTCTTTGACCAGAAATATCTCGCCAGATCAGGTAACTGAATGCTCGAGACACTCGGTAACAAATTGTTGGAGAATATTCCTATAACAGTAAGCAAACCAAACAGAAACTTGAAAAGAGTTAGGAGTTAGAACAGATAACACACTTCAGACAATCACACAAGCACAGAGAGATGGAGTCGCATGTTCAACAGACTGCCCTTAACTCGATATTTGTCAGGTACACCTTTAGAAAGATGTTGCTATACCTTTAGAGATAACAAATCGAATCCAGGATAAAACCACCTGATACCAACCTAGTTAGCAAGACTCGTTGGCCCGTTGTGAACTTAACAGTAGAAGAAAATGAAGAAATAAACTAGTGCGCATACAAAGCAAGAAGAGGGGAAAAGTCGTCAGGTCAGTGGATGCGACTGGGGTAAGTAAAAATCTGACTTTTGTTTTTCTTTTAAAAAAGAAGAAGACTGTTGAATTTTCAAACGGTCAAAATTAAATTAATTAAACATATTTAATTCGAGATATTTAATTAAAAGATTTTGTTTATTAAACCTGATTTAATTTTATAAATACAAAACGGTAAAATATTTAATGTACAAAATTAAAATATAAAACCGTTGGATCTTTGATGGGTACACGTATGCACTCGCAGGCACACGCAAGGCACACGCAAAGCACACGCCAAGGCTCATGCCAATGGTCACACCAAGGCTCACACCAAGGCTCACACCAAGGCTCACAACAATGGTCACACCAAGGTCACACCAAGGCTCGCACCAAAGCTCGCGCCAAGGCTCACGCAAAAGCACACGCAAGCTCCGCTCTGGCAACTGAAATAATTGTCCACTTTGGGCAAGCTTCGCAAGCCCACGGTGCTTCGGTGCGAAGCACCGCACATGTGTGCATTTGCCCACTAGTCCATTTCCTAAGTCCATATCCAATCCACTAGTTCTTTTTCCTTATATAGAACGTTTGTGGTAATGAGGATAAACTTCCTCCTTGGTTTTCCCAATATGGGACAAACCAA
Source organism: Papaver californicum (assembly GCA_023531435.1). NCBI lineage: Eukaryota > Viridiplantae > Streptophyta > Magnoliopsida > Ranunculales > Papaveraceae > Papaver > Papaver californicum. The sequence goes on along the minus strand of JAJJMC010025361.1, from coordinate 3,351,341 downwards.
AGGTTTCTCATTCACTAAGAAGTGAAAATGGATGGATCTATTTTTCCACCCCAAGTTTGGACTAGTGACCCTAGATCCCTTTAAGATATATTAAGTAACACAATTCATTTTAAGTAAGAAATCCATTTTTAATTCTAACAATCCCCCACATGAATGAAGAAAGCGATAAATCAGAAAACCGGAAAACGAGAAATACATCTTAAGCAATAGGTGTCCATAAGGAATTGAACCTCAGCTTAGTGAGAAGTACCGGAACTACTTGATGGACAGTGAACGCGATGTCTTGAACTGCCATGGTTTGGTGTAATTCATCAATAGCTCCTTACGCGAGATATCTCTCAAGAGTGTTGTTAAGTTCACGTCGTTGTGTCCGTTTTGGCCCTGGACATATCCTGCTTCTCAGAATGCTCTAGAGAATCAGCTCAATTCTCATAGGAAGCGACCCACTTCCTCATTCAGATAGGTGACTTCTATCAAGAGTGTTAACTGCTACACCCCATTTCAATCTTAAATTGAAACTGTAGAACTCATTAAGACTTTATTGTAAGTCATCCTCACATGCAGTCACACTATCACGTCTACACTATAGGGAAGGGACAGAGAAAATAATTCTCTCATAGTGTTTAAGTTTTACCCGCCACAAATTAGTTGTCTCATTCAAAACCTTGATCTTGGGATCTCCAGTCAGCAAGGTTGAGTATCCTTCATGGCAAGTTTTAATTTATTAGATTAATCCCCATCCCCCTCGATGCATTATTAACTATCTCCTTGAACAATCCTTTCGTCAAAGGATCCGCGATATTCTCCTTAGACCTCACAAAGTCAACAGAAATAACGCCAGTTGAGATTAGTTGTTTTAGAGAATTGTGTCTTCTCCTAATATGAACAGATTTTCCGTTATAGTTGCTGTTTTTAGCATTAGCTATTGCATTTTGACTATCACAATGTATAGATATAGCTGGCACAGGCCTATGCCAGAGAGGAATGTCTTCTAAAAAATATCTTAGCCAAGCGGCTTCCTCTCCTGCTTTATCTAACGCAATAAATTCGGATTCCATAGTGGATCGAGCGATACAGGTCTGTTTGGAACTCTTCCAAGACACTGATCCACAACCTAGAGTGAATACGTATCCACTCGTAGACTTAGACTCCTCTGAGTCTGCTATCCAGTTTGTATCACAGTATCCTTCAAGAACAGCAGGGTGTCTTTCATAACTCAAACGGTAGTTTAAAGTGTATTTAAGATACCTCAACAGTCTGAAAAGTACATCCCAATGTTCATGTGCTGGATTACAGGTATACCTACTTAGTCTACTCACAGCATAGGCAATGTCTGGTCTTGTGCAGTTCATTAAATACATCAGATTTCCTATGACTCGTGAATATTCAAGTTGCGAGACTCCATTGCCTTTGTTTTTCTTGAGTTTGCAAGAAGGGTCAAATGGAGTACTTGCTGGTTTACTATCAAACTGGTTAAATTTCTTAAGAACTGATTCAACATAATGATATTGACTAAGACTGAATCCATTAGACTCATTTCTATTTTTCATCCCTAGGATTACATCAGCAGGACCTAAGTCTTTCATGTCAAAGTTCTCACTCAGCATGTTCTTAGTGGAATTAATGATTTCTAAGATTGTGCCTAGTATAAGCATACCATCAACATACAAGCATACAATCACACAGGCATCATTTATAGATTTATTGTACACACATTTGTCAGCTTCATTTATTTTAAATCCACTAGAGAACATTACATGATCAAATTTTTCATGCCATTGTTTCGGTGCTTGTTTCAAGCCATATAAAGACTTAAATAAGTCTACACACTTTGTTTTCATAACCCTTCACTACAAAGCCTTCGGGTTGGTCCATATAAATTTCTTCATCTAATTCACCATTTAGGAACGCAGTTTTTACATCCATTTGATGTATTTCTAGGTTATGAATTGCAGCGATTGCAATTAGCATCCTAATGGAAGTAATTCTAGTGACAGGTGAATAAGTGTCAAAGAAATCTACACCTTCTATTTGTTTATAGCCCTTAGCTACTAGTCTAGCTTTATACTTTTCCACAGTTCCATCTACCTTACGTTTTCTCTTGAATATCCATTTACAGCCTATGGGTTTGCACCCTGGAGGTAAATCTACTATCTCCCAGGTTTCATTCTGAACAATAGAATCCATCTCACTAATAGTGGATTCTTTCCACTATGGAGCTTCAGACGAAGTCAGGGCCTCTTTATAGGTTTGTGGATCAGTTTCAACTAAACAGGTTATGAAGTCTGGCCCCAAAATTTTTTTCTATTCGAAGTCTTTTACCTCTTCTAGGTTCATAAACAGATTCATCTTCTTCTATCGGTAAAATATGGCTAGAAGAAGGGACATCTAGGGAATCATCACATATCATGCGAGATTCAGATTTCAACGGAAACACATTTTTAAAAAATGTAGCATCCCTAGATTCCATAATGGTGTTCACACCAATTTTTGAGTTTTCAGAACTCACAACCATAAACCTATAAGCAGTGGTGTGTACGGGATATCCTATGAAGACACAATCAACTGTTTTAGGTCCTATTTTAGTCCTCTTAGGTGGAGGAATATAGACCTTGGCTAAACACCCCCACACTTTGAGGTATCCATAAAAGGGTTGTTTGCCTTTCCATAATTCATACGGTGATTTGACTGATCCTTTAAGGGGCACTCTGTTCAGGATATAGCAAGCTGAGAGGACGGCCCCCCCCACAAGTTCGTCGGTAGTCCTGAACTGATTAACATGGCATTCATCATCTCCTTAAGGGTTCGGTTTTTCCGTTCAGCCACTCCATTTGATTGTGGTGAATAAGGAGGACTTACCTCATGAATAATGCCATGTTGTGCACAAAAGTCTCCTATAGGGATTACATATTCACCTCCACGGTCATATCTAATGGTTTTAATTGTGGTGTTCAATTGGTTTTCTACTTCTAATTTATATAATTTAAATGCTTCTAAAGCATCATCTTTTCCTTTAAGCAAGTAAATATGACAGTATCTAGTACAGTCATCTATGAAAGTGACAAACCATTTTTTACCACCTCTAGTTTGGATTGATTTCATATCAACTAAGTCTGAGTGAATTAACTCTAAGGGATTAGAATTTCTGTAGACATTCTTCTTAAAGGGCTTCTTTGCATATTTTGATTCTACACAAACTTCACATTTATGTTCATATTCAAAATTTAATTTTGGAATGCAGCATAGTTTGCCAATTTGTTCATTGATTTATAATTTACATGACCAAGTCTACCATGCCAGATATTCAATGAGACAACAACATAAGAAGAATCAATTTTATTAACTTCAACAGAGGTTACAGATAATTTGTATAGGCCTTCAGCCTTATAGCCCTTTCCCATAATTTTATTTCATTAATAATTTTTTGCAGCTCCAGAAACTGATCAACCACTGATTTATCATTCATCATTTTATATTCCAGAAAACGTGCAACCAGGAATTTTTTACTTCCTGCTGTTTCTGCTTCATATTTATCTTGTAGTGCAGTCCATAAATTATAAACATTGAAATTATCCTAAGCATTGTAAAAATCATATAAAGCATCTTCTAGGCAGTTTAAGATATGATTTTTGGCCATATAATTACTTCTCTTCCAACTCTCTAAGTCCTGTAATTTTTCAGGTTCATTCAGAGACTCATCAAACGACTTCAGAACCATCTCATCTAGCATGTGGAAACTCAGGAAAAATAACATTATAGACTGCAATCTCTTGAAGTCCTTTCCAGAAAATTTCTGAGGTCTGTCAACATCAGTCTTCACCATTGTTACAGAAGTAAAATTTTGAAATTAAGCAAAATATCGAGTTAAGAATGTTGGAGAATATTCCTGTAACAGTAAGCAAACCAAACAACTTGAAAAGAGTTAAGGGTTAGAACAGATAACACACTTCAGACAATCACACAAGCACATAGAGATGGAGTCGCATGTTCAACAGACTGCCCTTAACTCGATATTTGTCAGGTACACCTTTAGAAAGATGTTGATATACCTTTAGAGATGACAAATCAAATCCAGGATAAAACCACCTGATACCATCCCAGTTAGCAAGACTCGTTGGCCCGTTGTGAACTTAACAGTAGAAGAAAATGAAGAAATAAACTAGTGCGCATACAAAGCAAGAAGAGGGGAAAAGTCGTCAGGTCAGTGGCTGCGACTGGGGTAAGTAAAAATCCGACTTTTGTTTTTCTTTTAAAGAAGAAGAAGATTGTTGAATTTTCAAACGGTGAAAATTCAATTAATTAAACATATTTAATTCGAGATATTTAATTAAAAGATTTTGTTTATTAAACCTGATTTAATTTATAAATACAAAACGGTAAATATTTAATGTACTTAAAATATAAAACCGTTGGATCTTTGATGGGTACACGTATGCACTCGCAGGCACACGCAAGGCACACGCCAATGGTCGCACCAAGGCTCACGCAAAAGCACACGCAAGCTCAGCAAGCCCGCGGCCCACGGTGCTTCGGTGCGAAGCACCGCACATGTGTGCATTTGCCCACTAGTCCATTTCCTAAGTCCATATCCAATCCACTAGTTCTTTTTCCTTATGTAGAACGTTTGTGGTAATGAGGATAAACTTCCTCCTTGGTTTGCCCAATATGGGACAAACCAAAGGATTCTCATTCACTAAGAAGTGAAAATGGATGGCTTTAATTTTTCCACCCTAAGTTTGGACTAGTGACCCTAGGTCCCTTTAAGATATATAAGTAACAAAATTAATTTTAAGTAAGAAATCCAATTTAATTCTAACAATCCCCCACATGAATGAAGAAAGCGATAAATCAGAAAACCAAAAAACGAGAAATACCTCTTAAGCAATAGGTGTCCATAAGGAATTGAACCTCTGCTTAGTGAGAAGTATCGGAACAACTTTACGGACAGTGAACGCGATGTCTTGAACTGCCATGGTTTGGTGTAATTCATCAATAGCTCCTTACGCGAGATATCTCTCAAGAGTGCTGTTAAGTTCACGCAGTTGTGTCCGTTTTGGCCCTGGACATATCCCGTTTCTCAGAATGCTCTAGAGAATCAGCTCAATTCTCATAGGAAGCGACCCATTTCCTCATTCAGACAGGTGACTTCTATCAAGAGTGTTAACTGCTACACCCCATTTTAATCTTAAATTGAAACTATACAACTCATTAAGACTTTACTATAAGTCATCCTCACATGCAGTCATACTATCACGTCTACACCATAGGGAAGGGACAGAGAAAATAATTCCCTGATAGTGTTTAATTTTTACCCGCCACAAATTAGTTGTCTCATTCAAAACCTTGATCTTGGGATCTCCACTCAGCAAGGTTGAGTATCCTTCATGGAAAGTATTAATTTATGAGCTTAAGTCCCATCCCCCTCGATGCATTACTAACTATCTCCTTGGACAAGCCTTTCGTCAAAGGGTCCGCGATATTCTCCTTAGACCTCACAAATTCAACAGAAATAACGCCAGTTGAGATTAGTTGTTTTACAGAATTGTGTCTTCTCCTAATATGAATAGATTTTCCGTTATAGTTGCTGTTTTTAGCATTAGCTATTGCAGCTTGACTATCACAATGTATAGATATAGCTGGCACAGGCCTATGCCAGAGAGGAATGTCTTCTAAAAAACATCTTAGCCAAGCGGCTTCCTCTCCTGCTTTATCTAACGCAATAAACTCGGATTCCATAATGGATCGAGACACAGGTCTGTTTGGAACTCTTCCAAGATACTGATCCACAGCCTAGAGTGAATACGTATCCACTCGTAGACTTAGACTCCTCTGAGTATGCTATCCAGTTTACATCACAGTATCCTTCAAGAACAGCGGGGTGTCTTTCATAACTCAAACGGTAGTTTAAAGTGTATTTAAGATACGTCAACACTCTGAAAAGTGCATCCCAATGCTCATGTCCTGGATTACAGGTATACCTACTTAGTCTACTCACATCATAGGCAATGTCTGGTCTTGTGAAGTTTATTAAATACATCAGACTTCCTATGACACGTGAATATTCAAGTTGCGAGACTCCATTGCCTTTGTTTTTCTTGAGTTTGTAAGAAGGGTCAAATGGAGTACTTGCTGGTTTACTATCAAACTGGTTAAATTTCTTAAGAACTGATTCAACATAATGAAATTGACTAATGCTGAATCCATTAGACTCCTTTCTAATTTTCATCCCTAGGATTACATCAGCAGGACCTAAGCCTTTCATGTCAAAGTTCTCACTCAACATGTTCTTAGTGGAATTAATGATTTCTAAGGTTGTACCTAGTATAAGCACATCATCAACATACAAGCATACAATCACACAGGCATCATTTATAGATTTATTGTACACACATTTGTCAGCTTCATTTATTTTAAATCCACTAGAGAACATTACATGATCAAATTTTTCATACCATTGTTTCGGTGCTTGTTTCAAGCCATATAAAGACTTTTTAAGTCTACACACTTTGTTTTCATAACCCTTCACTACAAAGCCTTCGGGTTGGTCCATATAATTTTCTTCATCTAATTCACCATTTAGGAACGCAGTTTTTACATCCATTTGATGTATTTCTAAGTTATGAATTGCAGCGATTGCAATTAGCATCCTAATGGAAGTAATTCTAGTGACAGGTGAATAAGTGTTAAAGAAATCTACACCTTCTATTTTGTTTATAGCCCTTAGCTACTAGTCTAGCTTTATACTTTTCTACAGTTCCATCTATCTTACGTTTTCTCTTGAAGATCCATTTACTGCTTATGGGTTTGCACCCTGGAGGTAAATCTACTATCTCCCAGGTTTCATTCTGAACAATATAATCCATCTCACTAATAGTGGATTCTTTCCACCATGGAGCTTCAGACGAAGTCATGGCCTCTTTATAGGTTTGTGGATCAGTTTCAACTAAACAGGTTATGAAGTCTGGCCCAAAAGATTTTTCTATTCTAAGTCTTTTGCCTCTTCTAGGTTCATAGACAGGTTCATCTTCTTCTATCTGTAAAATATGGGTAGAAGAGGGGACATCTAGGGGATCATCACATATCAAGCGAGATTCAGATTTCAATGGAAACACATTTTCAAAAAATGTAGCATCCCTAGATTCCATAATGGTGTTCACACCAATTTCTGAGTTTTCAGAACTCACAACCATAAACTTATAAGCAGTGGTATGTTCGGGATATCCTATGAAGACACAATCAACTGTTTTAGGTCCTATTTTAGTCTTCTTAGGTGGAGGAATAGAGACCTTGGCTAAACACCCCCACACTTTGAGATATTTATAAGAGGGTTGTTTTCCTTTCCATAATTCATACGGTGATTTGAATGATCCTTTAAGGGGCACTCTGTTCAGGATATAGCAAGCTGAGAGGACGGCCTCCCCCCACAAGTTCGCCGGTAGTCCTGAACTGATTAACATGGCATCCATCATCTCCTTAAAGGTTCGGTTTTTCCGTTGAACCACTCCATAAGATTGTGGTGAATAAGGAGGAGTTACCTCATGAATAATGCCATGTTGTGCACAAAAGTCTCCTATAGGGATTACATATTCACCTCCACGGTCAGATATAATGGTTTTAGTTGTGGTGTTCAATTGGTTTTCTACTTCTAATTTATATAATTTAAATGCTTCTAAAGCATCATCTTTTCCTTTAAGCAAGAAAATATGACAGTATCTAGTACAGTCATCTATGAAAGTGATAAACCATTTTTTACCACCTCTGGTTTGGATTGATTTCATATCAACTAAGTCTGAGTGAATTAACTCTAAGGGATTAGAATTTCTGTGGATATTTTTCTTAAAGGGCTTCTTTGCATATTTTGATTCTACACAAACTTCACATTTATGTTCATATTCCAAATTTAATTTTGGAATGCAGCCATAGTTTGCCAATTTGTTCATTGATTTATAATTTACATGACCAAGTCTACCATGCCAGATATTCAATAAGACAACAACATAAGAAGAATCAACTTTATTAACTTCAACAGAGGTTACAAATAATTTGTATAGGCCTTCAGCCTTATATCCCTTTCCCACAAAATCCTTTCCCTTAGTGATAATCACTTTCCCAGACTCAAATACAATCTTAAAGCCCTTATCATCTAGCACACTACTTGAAACGAGATTCTTGCAGATGTCTGGTACGTGTAAAACGTCATTCATTGTGAGGATTTTCCCAGAAGAGCTTCAGCGAAATTTTTCTTTTTCCTGCAACTTGTGGTGCAGATGAATTACCCGTATAAAGTTTTTCTCCTTCTTCTACCGTCTGATAGGAGGTGAACATGTCTTTACTTCCGCAGACATATTTGGTAGCTCCAGAGTCTACCCACCAGTCTCTCACATTGGTAACTAAGTTAACCTCACCGTGCCAGAAAACTCATTTTTACTACTTTCAACTAAATTTACATTTTGTTTTCTTAAAATTCGCATCTTTGCATTTTCTACAATGAATTGCCATATGGCCAGACACACCACAAACATAACATGCTCCCTTAATTTTACCAATAGCAGATTTTGGTTTTTGAAAGGTACCTTTTCTTTGCGGGCCAGGCTTGCGCTTGTGGTGGTCCAGACTTAGATTAGCAAATTTGTGTTCGATGACGTGAGCTTTGTTTGACATGTCTCTTGCAGAAGAAACATTCTTGTCCTTTGAACACAACAATTCTTCAACTTGGATTTTCTTGCCCAATTCTACCATGGAAATTTCACCAGTTTCATGCCTTAGTCTTCTTTTGTATTCAGCCCAGGAATTTGGCAATTTTTCAATAACAACAGAAACTTGAAATGTTTCGTCAATAACCATTCCTTCAGCAATTATTTCATTAATAATTTTTTGCAGCTCCAGAAACTGATCAACCACTGATTTATCATTCATCATTTTATATTCCAGAAAACGTGCAACCAGGAATTTTTTACTTCATGCTGTTTCTGCTTCATATTTATCTTGTAGTGCAGTCCATAAATTATAAGCATTGAATTATCCTAAGCATTGTAAAAATCATATAAAGCATCTTCTAGGCAGTTTAAGATATGATTTTTGGCCATATAATTACTTCTCTTCCGACTCTCTAAGTCCTGTAATTTTTCAGGTTCATTCAGAGACTCATCAAACGACTTCAGAACCATCTCATCTAGCATGTGGAAACTCAGGAAAAATAACATTATAGACTGCAATCTCTTGAAGTCCTTTCCAGAAAACTTCTGAGGTCTGTCAACATCAGTCTTCACCATTGTTACAGAAGTAAAATTTTGAAATTAAGCAAAATATCGAGTTAAGAATGTTGGAGAATATTCCTGTAACAGTGAACAAAACAAACAGAAGCTTGAAAAGAGTTAAGGGTTAGAACAGATAACACACTTCAGACAATCACACAAGCACAGAGAGATGGAGTCGCCTGTTCAACAGACCGCCCTTAACTCGATATTTGTCAGGTACACCTTTAGAAAAGTGTTGCTATACCTTTAGAGATGACAAATCGAATCCAGGATAAAACCACCTGATACCAACCCAGTTAGCAAGACTCGTTGGCCCGTTGTGAACTTAACAGTAGAAGAAAATGAAAAAAATAAACTAGTGCGCATACAAAGCAAGAAGAGGGGAAAAGTCGTCAGGTCAGTGGCTGCGACTGGGGTAAGTGAAAATCTGATTTTCGTTTTTCTTTTAAAGAAGAAGAAGACTGTTGATTTTTCAAACGGTCAAAATTCATTTAATTCAACATATTAAATTTCGAGATATTTAATTAAAAGATTTTGTTTATTAAATCTGATTTAATTTTAGAAATATAAAACAGTCAAATATTTAATATATGGAATTAAAATATAAAACCGTTGGATCTTTGATGGGTACACGTACGCACATGCAAAAGGTCACGCCAATGCTCATGCAAGCTCCGCAAGCCCGCGGCCCGCGGTGCTCACATGTGTGGATTTGCCCACTAGTCCATTTCCTAAGTCCATATCCAATCCACAAGTTCTTTTTCTTTATATAGAACGTTTGTGGTAATAAGGATAAAATTCCTCCTTGGTTTGCCCAATATGGGACAAACCAAAGGTTTCTCATTCACTAAGAAGTGAAAATGGATGGCTTTAATTTTTCCACCCCAAGTTTGGACTAGTGACCCTAGGTCCCTTTTGAGATATATTAAGTAACAAAATTAATTTTAAGTAAGAAATCCATTTTAATTCTAATAATAGTATAGTGGTAAAGTTATTGGATGATGATGTTAATGATTTGAGTTTGAAATTAATTGGAATATTTGAATCATAATATTATATGTGTGAGTTGGAATTATTTTTCAAAAATCAAAATTCCAAAAGATGTATTTTGGATTACGCATTTTCACTTATAAGACAGGAAGTCATGGATAGGTGTTATGGAGACTCACTATTGGCAATGGTGAGTCATCTATGGATGCAAAACACCTGTTGACTCTATATAAGGCCCTTTCTTAGTTTAGTTTTTGAACAAGTTAGAATTCAAAAAAAAACTTTTGAAGTGTAGGGAGTTCGAGTTATGTCTAAGAACATATTAATTGTCAATATTCATAGGCCAAGTAGAATTGTAGTCCTACTTTCTACAAGGTGCGGTTGTTGTATATTAGGAGACTATGTTTATAAAACCGTAAACACTATATGTGCGGATAAAAATTAGTCTTTAGGACAGAGTGATCCTCACCTCGATCAATCAATTTCCATAAATATTTTAAATTTTACTTTGTTAGTTTTCAATTTACTGCACCATAGTGATTTCCAAGAAACCCAAACCGAACAATCTTTTCCTTTATTGTGACAAAATTATTTATTGATCAAAAAAAAAACTTGTTTCATTCATATGGTTTTTTTTCCAAGCATTCATGGCTTCCTATACTGTAGCTAGTGGCATTAATCAGAATGTATGGGACTGTTTAAGGAAAAATCACCTCGTCCCAAGTAAGGCATGGGGATACTTTTGTCACTTGATGCGGAGCCTTTGGAGATCTCCTCTTTGTCGGTGTCTTCTGAGCTTTCTTGAAGATTTTCTTCGTCTCTTTCAGTGATTTCTGAGGATTGACAGGTATATGTAGAATTCATGTCTAATTGAATTACTGTACCAACATACCACGTTTTGAATTTAGATAAAATTCAGTTAATCAAAAATATTTCTAATTTCTTACCACTCAAAGTTAGGTTGATGATTTTAACTTACATGAATAAACGCGGTACTGCCACCATGTCAGCTTAGTCCCAATCCAGAATATATACGGCTTTCGAACCAATAACTCCAATCCACACGCATCATGGTTCAGTAATTTCACCATAACTAATTTTGGAAATCGTTTGACAAGACACAGTACAAAATCTGCAAAAACATACATTAATATAATTATGATTACTGACTATAAGCTCATGGTGCAGATGTTTTTAACAGCTCCACGAAACTAAAAAGTTTATAAAACCCCTTTCATATTACTTGACAAAGTAGAATTCTTTTCCTAATCTTATAGTATTTAATGGTTTTATGTTTTTTTCGTAAAATTACTAATAATATTCTTGTATTTTGTCTTGGAATTATAAGTTATCTTTTAATTATTCTGATAATAATTAACGCTTGAAGAATTTTACCAAAGGCTTGCATGAAAAAAATAAATACTTCTCTCTTTTTCTTAATATGTGTATAAAATACTATTTTGTCAAGTAAAATAGTCTGGCTAATTTGAGGCCTATCCAATCATTTGAGGCCAACTAAATGTTTTTCCCTCAGTATGAATGGATAACATGTGTCTAAAATAGGGTGAAACTACTAAATTACCCTATATTAAAACTTATACTCTAATATAATTTTCATTTCTTCTATATCAACTGATTCTTCTTCTTTTCTTATTTCTTTTTTTTATTATTTTCAAACTAAAACATTGTTGATAATCAACGACAAAAAAAGATTAACCGTTTCCTTTTTCAATATAACGACAATGACAAAACGAGTAAAGCATCCCATTGGAGATACTCAACCTAGTTGAAGCGATCCAAAATTTTCATAAGAGATTCAAAATAAACAATCGAAGAAGAAAACGGATACGGAAGACGAAGAAACTCTCATCTCAATACAAACACAACAAATGGCTTGAATCAGGTAGTTTTCTATCAACAAATGATTAGAAGAAAAAATATGATTGTGCTTTTCCTCCGAGTTTGGTACCTTGTCGAGAGGACGGTAAGAATTTGGGGGCTAAGCACCGTATGAGTTCGGCGGGTAAATCTAAAGGGGTCTCCATCAATGAACTAACTTAAGTGGAGCACCAAAGAGAAGAAGAATCTTCTTCTGATACAGAAACTGATAAAAATTAAAGTGAAGAAGTAAGTGATAACGAAGATAACGAGAGTCATGACAAAGAAGAACGAGGAGGTGAAGAACAACAAGGAGATAAAGATAAAGATGTAACAACACAAAGGAAGATGAAAGAAGGATACTTTATGAAGCCTCACTTGATGTTACATCGTGAACCCAATAATTCTATTTATGGATTACCGGGTGATGAAGATGAGTTGTTATGAGGGTACAAACACAGTTGGGTCGTTATTGTCTGTACAAACATAGTAAGTATCTCAATCTTTTATTATATCGTCTACTTTTATTTAAACTATATTACACTTTCTAATCTGTCGTGATATGTTTTTTAAAAGATAAAGATGGTTTAAACTGTATTTTCGATTTTATCCACATATTATTACTGATATTTACTAATATAACATAAGTCTTCTTCGATTTATGAAAATTCCAGGGGGGACATATCTCACAAGATCTACTAAAATTTATAATTTTTGAGTTGATTTTTATGTTTTCCAAAAATCTAGGGAGGACAACTGTCCTCACTAGTCCAGGCATAGCTCCGTCACTGGGTTCGACCCATTACTGAACCTCTAAACCTCGTAGTTCTGCCGAGTTGATTCAATAAATCAAGCAAAATGGGGGTGGAAAGCAAAAGCTATATAAGCTATATATTTATTTTGGTTTCATGAATAAATATTTATTATTTAAGAATTTACAGAAAAAAATAATTTCACTTCATAAAAGATTCAGAAAAATCACCTTAATTTTCTTGAAATTAAATTATACATTATCTTTTTTAAAGAATTCAACAAAACCTTTTTTCTTTTCCAAATCTAAAGAATTTTTATAGCTCATTCAAATATTTTGAAAATTAATTAAAGGTTTTTCAGACATTTAGAAAAATATAATTTTTCCAAACATTTAAAATTAGTTTTTTAATTTGCTTTGTTAATGAATTTTTTAACTATAACCACATAAGTAAACTAGGCTTTTCAATTTTCCCTCATCTTATGCAGATTTAACAGTTTTTAACTTTAAATTACCGGACTTTAATCTTGTTTTTCCATCTCATATGTATAGTGCATGTAGTTGCTTTTAAATAGTACAATGTTAGCACTCATATCTAATATGTACGGTATCTGTGTAAGGTTAGTGTTTAACTTAATCTATATTTGCGTTTTTTCTTTTAATAGGAAAATGAAGGTTTAGTGAAACAACGTGATGTTAAAATTAATATTGGCTATGTTGTATTAATGACTTCTTTTTTAAATCGTTTAAGCTCAAGGGATGGTGATTCCAATGGTTATGTTTTTTCGAAGATGCAACCTCAACCCTCACCAAAAGAATCCTCGATCATGGCAATGATTCAACCGTCATCCGTAATCATTAGCAGCACCAGTCATTTTTGGATAGGTCGTCGTGACCCTTTTATTAGTTTTGTTATTGCTAGAAGGGTTCGGGAACCCATTTTGATAGTTCTATCACGAGAAAAGAAGTTCAAATCTCACAACTTGCTTGTGGACATATACATGTTACCAATATTAAAAACTCATTGGGAACCGATATAAGACGAAGAATTTCTAGGTTACTGAAGAATTATAATTGTTTTGGTTATCCTTGCACTTTTATCTTTAAACTCTTTTTTAGGACTTATCGTGTTTTACTTTTTTTCCTTCGACAAAGTTTTATCCTTGTGGGGTTTCCTTGTCAAGGTTTTAACGAGGCAACATATGCATGTCCAAACATCATATCATGTCTCTTCTTCTAGAGCTATCAGTGGTTTTACTGCATATTCTCTGGGTTTTTTTTTTATTTTCCTTTTCATGTAAAATCCTCATTATGTATGTTTTTGTTCTAGATAAAATGAATGAGTCCGCCACCTCAAGGTAGCCTTTATTACTCTGTCGGTCATATTTTAGTTGTTATATTAGTGTTTTGAAAAAATATTAAGAAATACATTAAAAAAAAATTACAAACCCCTACACAGTATCTATTTTTCTAGTTTTTAGAAGTCCAAGTTTTTATTACCTAGTTTATTTTAATTGTAGTAGAAAGAAAACTTACGGAGAAGAATATTTAGGAATATAGAGAGAGTATTTAAGAATGGTGTTTAGAAAGTTTATACTTACATACTTTTCTAAGTACTAATTTCAAGTTAGAAAAGAATTAAAAAATAAAATAGAAAAATTAATTATGACAAAAGTAAAATTATAATATAACAACTAAATTAAAACGGATGGAGTATAATGCAAGAAAAAAAAAACTAAAAAAGATATTCAGTATAGTCGGCCATCCACGTCCAAACAGTCGTCTAGTTTGAAAATGCGAGAGGGATGTGTAAGTAAAAATATTATAAAAAGTTAAATGTGTGAGAGGAAATTTTATAAAAAGTTCAAATATATGGAGTCCAATCACTCGTTCATTGATACTTCATTCTATCTAATGACCTATTGTCACCTCATATGAGAGGAAATTGTCCCCATAGAAAACGAACAAAACAAACTATTCCCTACGTTTTAAAATGATAGGTAAAATTATTATATTTGGATATGTCAAAAAGATCGGTTTTTTTCCATAAATATAAATTTAAATATTTTAAGATTACTATTTTATCCACATGGGAACCATTTATTTTCCCTATTTCTCTCTCCTGTTTTATTATTTGAACACAAAAAGACCACTTCTCAAATAAATAAAAAACATAAAAAAAATAATTAAATTGGTTTCTTATATTTGTTAAACCAAACAAACCTATTATTTTGACACAAAAGAAATCAGCATCAATTGCGTTGCATAATAACCTAGCACCATCATGTCCCAAAAATGGACTAGGCTCCTCGTCTTTTGTTACAGAGTAAAGGTACTCAATTATATTCTTCTGCCCAGCTGTAACATACTAAAGAGCATCTTCTGAGTGGTGTCATTCTAATGTCGTTGCGTATCTAGTCAACCTAGAGTTCTTACACACCATCATCTTAGCAGCTTCAACGTTTCCATGAAAGGAAGCAAGATGAAGTGCTGTGTCACCACCAGTATTTCTTTGGTATTCAAGTACTGTTGGCGATGCGAGTTATAGGATTTCCTCTACCATCGTCATTCTTCCCCAATATACAGCCTGATGCAGTGTTTTAGATTTGTCATATACGAGCCCTTTTCCAATAGCTTGAGGATCGTTCTTAATATACTCAATAGTTGTTTCCGTATCATTATCCCTTAATGCATTGTATAGTAGGCTGTGTTCAACGGGAACATAATCTGCTTCGTAACCATTCTCTAATTCTTAACACAACGTTCACCAAAATCGTGAGAATGATTAAGAAATTTAAAGTTATCGAAGGAGGAGCTATCTTACCTGGTTCTACTTCGTCATTATCATCAGTTACATCGGTAATCTCTTGTTCACCAGCAATACTACTGGTGGCAACAGGTTCTTCTTCATCATTATCTTTAGGTACATCTGCAATCTCTTGTTCACCAATACCACTACTGCTGGCAGTATCCTCAACTGGTATCATTATGTTGACGTTTTTTTATAACAAAACTCTATATTCCTATAAAAGAATAAGTATAATCCGAGACGTATAATACCATCATCTACTACTTTAAAAATTAAAAATTGAAAATTAACGGTTAAAATTAAAATTGGTAGACGATGAGATTTGATATCTTGAATAGTGCTTATTTTTAGTATAAGTATAAAGTTTTATATAAAAAAACAACATATTATCAAAGTATTACTTTCAAGTTCATTGTTGTTTAAGTTCTAAAGAAAAATTAATACAAATCATGTGAAATAATGTGTGAATTAGATTGTGTTATTCATGTATCCTACCTGTATGTTTTTTTAAGTTCTTTATTAAAGGTAAATTAGGATAAAACAATATAAATACATACTCACATATCCGTACCTTGCTTCAAAAAAAAAAAACTAAAAAAAAAAAAAGGTTTAAAATGCTCAAATTTAACTCTTAAAAATTGAGACGCTAATTCTCAGAATTACTTTTCTTAAGCAGGTTTTGGGGATGTATACACAATTTCTTTTGGGAAGGGTCGGAATAACTTTTTGAGACAACTTTACAAATAGAATAATAAATTATTTGTTACCTTGAGGTTTGTGTATATTACTATCAGCACAACTGCTTTTTAAACTGTCTATGATTTGTTGCTGAGTATTTGCTTGTTTATCTGCTAGTTTAACGAGAGATTCTACTTGTTTATTATGAGAATCAACAAGCACCTTAAGTAGTAATTTTATGTCGATTATTTCTTCGTGAGATTGACGATTACGATCATCGCCCGATTCTCTATTAGCAGAAGACATCTTCGTGGAGAAAATCTTTATTAATAGAGAGAGAGATCAGGGAGAAGATGGAATTAGTGTCCAGTGTGCAATATTATGGTATCACCATTAATTAGGTTCCAAATAACTCAAAACTACAGGGATCCTACCTGGATTTATTTTTTTTTCTCATTCTCAAACATTAATTTACATATCAGTATTATGTCTTACTCATTATTTCCTAACACATCAAAACATACACTCTGATATCGTGTGTGACTGCCAAAAATCTAAGCCTTTAGATCACAACCATCAGAATCAGAAACATAGTCAGATCAAATCTCATATAATGAAAACGAAACATGTTATCAATTAGAACAAGAAATTGAAACATGAATCAACATAATGATTTAACGTGGGTCGACAACGGATTGTCTACATCCACGGGTGGTAAAGATTTGGATGATTTTTATTTATGATTGTATGTTACAAAATGATCAAATACAATTTGCATCAAGTAAAATTTATCAAAGAATTAATGAATTAGGATTATAATTAACACAATACTCATACCTAAACTTTTTGCTCTGATCCTATTCCTTTTGCCAAATTCTCTCTAATTTTTTCAGTCCCCTCTTTCTGTTTTAGAGTTTGGTATTTATAGCAAACATCATGGGTCCCTCAAATCTAAACTTTCCACCTATTAGTTCTTATCCAAACTTTGGAACGAGACGTATCCCGTAAGACTTATTTGTATTTCCCGCAAGACTTGATTTGCGTACTTCGTATTTCTCTTAGTTTCTCGCTTGGTATCTCGCACCTCTTCTGCATATTTGTACTCAAGTTGTTGTTTTTGGATTTGGATGAACGTTGCGGTCTTATTAAAATTATGGCATGTCTGACATGTGGCCATTCTAAATTCTGCATGTCCAATACGTGGCTATTGAAAGTGACTTGTCATGCTTTAGTTTCTTTTGTTCCGCAACCTGTTCAACTGAGACGTGTCCATCATGCATTAATGTCTGTCAGTTTTATTCATTGTGTCAGGCTATCCCACAACTTGTGTGTCAGTCATGCAACGAAGATGTTTGTTTCATACAATCCATGCTTTCCTGTAACTTACATGTCGATCATGCAACGATGCTGTCTGTTTCAGATGTCTATTTCAGTACTTATCAAAAAGCTTTGTTTCAGTGTTTCTTGTTCCATCATATTCTGATACTCTTTCTATAGTATTTGAACACGTGGTGTTAGAGATTTAATACCCTCACATCGTGGGTGGCCCTTTTGATAAAAACTGTAAAAGTCAACTCTTGATTGATGTGATGTAACACGGTTGTATTATTTGTTAATCGTGCTTAATTACCATTAAAATTGTTAATGTTATATATAATTTTATTAAGTATTAAATTTTTTAATTAGTACACGTTGTATGAGCAACTGAAAAAAATTAGCTCTCGCAGTACAGGAACATATATTAAACTAGTAGTTTTAAAACCGTTGGATAAACAAGATATGATATAAGCAAACTACGGATTTAACTCCATATATCTTTATCGTTTTGTTAATCTCTAACCTAGATAAAACGATATATCTTACAATGATATTTAATTATTTACATACATATTCGAATATTAGATATAGCAGCTCTTTCCTAGTTACCCTGATTGGATTCTACTAGTTTTATCACATGGATAAGCACAAAGGTTATGAGCCGAGAGTTACAAATAGTTTTCATCATTAAGAGATCAAAATTTTGTAAATAGTTTTTATGATTGTTAGATCAGAATCCGCATGCACCAATTTGACGTCAAGTTGTTTACAAGGTATGCGTATAAGATTGGGAAGTTGTTAGCTTCATAAATTTCCTGATTATCCTAATTTTCTTTCTTGATTGAAGTATTTTTGAAAGTGTCGAACTTTGACGAGAAAAAACTTTTGGGATTGCTGTTAAAGCTTTGGGTTGATTCAAATATTTCTTCATTTCTTGATTCTTTTTTTTTGTTGCCTGTGAGAATTTGAATCAAGCTTATAACTTGTTTTCTAAAGATTTCTTAACCACCATTAACATGTCTTAACATTCTTCCACTCATATCTATGGAAACACATGTGAATACCAAATCTCTGTCATACACGTGTTAGCTATCAAAGAAATATTTACCAGATTACAATAACTCGAGAAGTATCGAATCAAGACCTAAAAAATTCTCTTCCATATCTCGAAGAAAAATCAACGACTCAAACAAATCCAACTGACGGTCAATTTGACATGACAGATGGCGAAGAACTGACATCAGTACTACATGAGAGACACGCAAGTTATTGGAGTAGATTTGACAAGGACGCGATAGATAGCGTAGAACTGACATTAATACCGCATGAAGGACACGTATCAATCATGCAAGCTATGAGACAAAGAAGTCAAAACATGACAAAAAAGGAGTCAAAGCGTGACATATCATTCCCGCAAGTAATATGTCGGACATGCAATAGTTTAAGAAAAGATAACGGTCCAAAGCTTATCTATTCCGCATCAAGTCTACGAGAATATCCACGAGGAAAAATCTGATTAGATAAACAAGAGATGAGACCGCAAGGAGAATGCAATCTACCCTTAAGGAATCAAATAAAACAAGAAACACCTTATTATAATCTGCGGGATACACAAGAATTATGCAGAACACATATTATGATAAGATGTAGATTAGATCAACAGTTGAACATATAAGATTTGATGGGACCCTTATAGAATTCTATAGATACTAGACTCGAAAACAGGAGAAGGGGTCGGAAAAAAAAGGAGGAAAAAAATCATTAGACTAGAAAAAGATTAGGTAAGAAGAGGAATATGTTTTTGCTTTGGATATTCATTATCTATCATGTAATCATTTCAATCTTAAATGAAAGATCATTTGATCATCAATTTTCAATTTATTTGGACTTCTTATGTATAGTCAATTCATTTGGTTGTGATACTATATCAAATTTTTTAGTAATCACGATTCGACGCTAGAAACAGGGAAAAGTCAAGAATTTATTCTACCTGGATTAAATCATGATCTTCATAAAAATCATCATTTTCAAAAAAAAAATTATATGTAAACTTTTAATCAAAAAACCTATGTTATTTATTGTTCCGATAAGTGTTCATTTATCTTTAATTCATACCTTAAAATTTTTCCATATGAATTTTAAATCATATGATATTTCAATCTAATCTCAAGGTTTTAATAAATTTTTCTTAACAATGGTTTTAAAATTTCTATTGATCAAATTTTGATTTTTAAAACTTTCAATATCAAAGTTAAAATTCTATTTTTGTTTTTGTTAAAGAAAAATAGATATTCTAAAATTAAATTCAATCTTATTTTTCGTCCTTTCTAATATTTAATTTGTTGAGTCACTGTTTTTTCTTGATTAGGGAATTATCTACAGTTGATCAGAAATGGATAAGTTAAAAGAAGTGATAGCCAGTAATCAGAATATTACTAAAGAGCTTCCTACAACTTCCAGGGTATTAACTCGCAGTCAAACAGAAAGAATCAATTCAACAGCTAAGGTGGTAAATGAAAAATCAAATGAAGAAGTTGAACAAAGTAATATTCAGAATGAGATTGAAGAAATAGAAACAACAACATATAATACAGTCTTGGAATGAATGGAAATCAATAGGCCAGTATCAGATATTATGGCAAATACCGTCAGAAATTTCGTAAACCAAACCACCGAAGTTATAAGGAATGTTGCTTTCCATCAAGAAGTTGTAGAAGAATCACAAAACCCACAAGAACCTCAACCACTATATGAGATGCCAAAAAATAAAAATAGAGATAATGATGTCGCAATTATTGTTCCGCTACGAGTAGAAGAACCAAGGGATAATGATCAGTTTCAGCAATCAAACAGAGTAAAAAAAATACAAAAAAAATTAAAGATAGATTCGCGGAACAAAGTATTTCTGCTA
Source organism: Papaver californicum (assembly GCA_023531435.1). NCBI lineage: Eukaryota > Viridiplantae > Streptophyta > Magnoliopsida > Ranunculales > Papaveraceae > Papaver > Papaver californicum. Next base: position 3,330,750 of record JAJJMC010025361.1, on the reverse strand, counting down.
ATCAACCCACTGATAACAACATGACAGCAGATGCACAACATATTAAAATATCTCTAGATAGAGTTGATCCATTTACTCAATTGTTTGGTGAATTGGATGAAATGCGTAAAACCCAAAAGGCTTACGCAGAGAAAATTACTTTATTGACACAAGAAAACCAGGTACTCAGGGATAAAATTAGACACAATGATGAAGTGCCAATTACAAAGCAACACAAGCAAGAAGTGAATTTCAAAGGACTTGCAGAAGATGAATCGGGAATTAATAGAGATCAACGAATAATGGTGGTCGAACCGGTCGATGATGTATATCATCAGTCGAGTCAGCATAAACAACATAAATCCTATGAACAAAAGAAACCAAATTATTATGATTTTGAGCACAAAAGATCGCAAGATACAAAGTGGAATAAGTGTTTGGAAGATTTGGAGGCAATGAGAGAAGAAATCAGGTCATTAAAAATAAAACAAGGGGGTGGACGCTTAGATGAAGTGTTAAAAGAAGCAAGCACAACCCTATTTGCACCATATTTAGCATTTGCAATCATCCCACCAAAATGTACTCTTTCCAATTTTGAGCGTTATGATGGAACCAAAGACCCCGCGGCTCACTTAAAATATTATAATCGAAATATGGCCCTTTGGGTACAAGACGATGTTTTCATGTGCAGATATTTCCCTTCAAGCTTAAAAGGATCCGCACTAACATGGTTTGATAGTTTACCTGAAGGAACAATAAATTAATATGCACAGTTAACTCGTACATTCTTGGAAACATACATGTATAATAAGCCCGCAAATGCAGGGATGGACAAATTATTTGCTCTTGAATCATGGCCTGAAGAAACTATCCGAGATTAAACAGATCGATAACATGTGATATGTCAAGAAACAGGGAACATCAGTTCAGATATTACTATCAATTATTACAAGTGGGGAATATCAAACCGCATGAGTCCACTTTTTATAGATATACATGTGTAGATAGTGAGTTTTTCACATGGGATAAAATCGTAAAAATTACCCTCTGCTAAACAACAAGAACATATATGCACATATTTTATGCGCATATGCTTAATAAAGAATATTGTACTTCTATTTATATTCCGCAAGCGAATTGAGAGCATATGTTCTATCTAAATATTCTAAATTAGCCTTGTAGCCTCTTCAATACTCATAATATTTATGTCATTTCGAACTAGTCTCAAGTCGCATAAATTCCACGGAATTCCTTGAACTCGCATCGAATGAGAATTGATGTTCTAGCAATATCTATTAAACTCAGGAATAGCTAATGCTTAAACCCTGAAATATATTATCACTTAAACGCTTCATTCGCAACGAATGCACCTCAAATTACTCTTCTAAGCATAAATACGCTACTTTAGCACCTTGCTTAAATATAAGCTACAAATAATGAGCCACTCTCTCTGATGCGCCACAATCAAGAAGCAATATCATAAAAGATGCATTGAACCTCCCATTTAGGCTAACCCTAGCCTTTCCTTATATTAACGCCAAGATAACACTAGCCATTCAACTTAGCATCCCATTGGAACTAGTTAGCCACAATAGCGCTAAAAGCGTAAATTTTCCTGTTGCTAAACCCTAGCACTTGAAAGGTGCTAACTAACCAAAAATGGTCTTAGCTAGTACAAAAAACACCTAATAAGGCCTTGACGTAGGATTAAGCAAATTTTGCTATTATCTTCATTTGCTTCTCTAATTGCATATTAGGGGTTTCAATTTCACCTTTTATATGGTTGCGTTGATGTTTTAAATTTAGGGTTTGGTTGAGTTTTGCTTGTTCTAATATAAATTGAATGAAACTATATAATCTAAATGGTTAGATTTTGCTCCATTGCAATTCTGTTAATAATGATTAAATTCCTTGTAACTGGATCTAACTGAGTGGTTTGTTCGTGAGAGGTAATTGAGTGTTTCTTATCTCTGATTTCTTATGATTGAAATATTAAATTACTTACGATTGATGTGGATGAAACTGGTTTCATCCTGTTTTACAATGAGTTAAATTTGGTTTTATCCATGTTTAAATTAGGATGAAACCGGTTTCATCCTGTTTTAGATTGGGTTAAAAAAAATCATGCATGAAAGATCCCCAACCTTTAATTATTTTATGCACAACACTGATCCCATTGTTCATCATCATATGACTAAGATTTAGGAGCTTAAAGTATCAACACTAGACCCCTCAATTGTTTGGGATTTTTAACATTATATTGAGCAGGTGATATGTTGATTCAATGTTAACCACTAATCAAGATATTCATTGAGAGAAAAAGATATTTTTTATTTTTTTCATGTGACCAAAAGTGTAGTAGTAGCTTTCCTGACTATTCCATCTTACTCCAGACTAATACATGTTGTACTCACCATTTTCTTCTTTATATCTCTAAACGCTTCCTTGTCTAACTTATCGACGCTTGAACATATTGTTATGAATTATTCAGGTGAAACTCCATAAACGTCCAATATTCTATTTAGGATGAAACTGGTATCGTTCTGTTTTAGATATGGTCAAATTTGGTTTTATCCATATTTGAGATATGATGAAACCAGTTTCATCTTGTTTTACATTGGGTTGAATTTGGTTCCTTCCATGTTTAAACCAGATGAAACTAGTTTTATCCTTATTATATTGGGTTTTATTTTGATCAAAATTTGAACGAATACAATTTAAATTGTTGTAGGAAGCAAAAACAAAAAGAGTACTGAAGAAAAACAAAGAATATGCTCTCTTTTTTCCTTACGGAAATATGGATAAAATTGGTATCATCCGGTTTTAGATTTGGTTGAATTTATTTCCATCCATGTTCAAACTTTAAACTAGTCTAATATCATCTTGTTTTTGATTTGGTCAAACTGTTTTCATCTCAATGTATACTCTGATGCACCGGGTTTCATCATGTGTCCACCTGAGTACATATTGTGTTGTCACTAGATGTTCCTAGGTACATCCTGTATTACCACTAGATGAACCTGGTTTCATCGTGTATACATTGAATCTACATGGGTACATAATGTGTTGTCAGTAGATGCACCTGGGTACATCCTGTGTTACCACTGGATGAACCTGGTTTCGTCATGTGTTGTTATTGTGTGAAGCTGGTTTCATCATATGTTATTACCGGATGCATCCAGGTACATCATGTGTTGTCACTCAAAATAAGAATAACAATAGAAACACTGGATTCTCCTGGTGCATCCTGTGTTATTTCTTGATGTATCTTATTCTTAGTACATTTTGTTTTGATATTAGATTGATGTTGGGTATATTTGTGTTCTCATAAATCTTTGAACCTGTTCAATAACACTCTCATATTTAGGCTAAGTTTGGAAATTCAGAGATATAAATTTCATTTGTTAGTTAACTAACTAATTTTGGACTTATTCATTTAACTCATAAATCCATGACCTGGTTTTACAATTAACTATGATTTAATTATTGGAATATTTTCTCAAACAGGTTTATGATATTTTCCAACTCATTGCATCAAAAGTTCAGGTTAGTGTTTTCTCTTCCACAATGTCTCTTGGAGCTCTTGAGATCACAAGGAAGTTCATGGAAAAACCGGTAAGAAGTTTGGTTAAGCTTACCCTTGAGAGTATCAAGCAATTTTATATCAATGTTGAAGAGGAGGAATGGAAACTTTAGACACTTTGTGATATGTATGAGACAATGGCCATTATCCAGAGTGTCGTATTTTTTAACACCTGGCATAAGGTTAACTGGTTGATTGACAAGATGAGAGGTTATGACCACATTGTCTTAGCCACTCATGGAGATATGGACCAAAACACCAGAGATGTTATCATGTGAGAAGTCAGATATGGTTCCTCCTGTGTCCATATAATTATCGTTCTTCTTGCTCGTGATATTGATGTCTAGTAAGTCTCCCTTGTTATTAACTACCATCTTCTAACCCAGCCTGAGAAATACCTTCATTATACTGGACGTAGTGGGAGTTGCTAACAATTTATAACTAAGGACGATGAGAAGATGTTGTTTGACATCTAGATGTTCTTATAAAGTAGTGATTGAGGAATTGCTTTCCAATTTCGTTGATCTTCTCTAAAGATACAACTTTTTTTCTTTTCTTTCTGTGCGTATGTTCAGTGACAAACATTTTTTCATTCGTTTTGAGTTGTTAAGTATTGTTTAATATTTTTTTTTGGTTAACAAGACAGTCTTATTTCAATTTTTTTAAATTTTTATTCTTCTTAGTGGTTAGTAAAATTAGATACTCATGGTCACAAGAAGTGGTGCCTGAAAGATATTTTAGTTGGTAAGTGAAAAGTCGGTACAAATATTATTGATCTTTAGTTAATATGAAAGACATAATTTGAGTGGATAAGGGCATTTTAGTCTATTTTATAATAATTAATCTTGTTAAAAGATAAATTTTTAGGTGAAATACCCAATCAAAGATATTAGAAAAGAATATAAAATATTATTGGGCGTTAGAGAAATATCTAATTTTACTTGCCTTATACATCCATAAAAAAAGTATGGATTAACCAATTAACTCAAATGATTATGCTATTAATCATTTTTTCAATAAATTTTAACAAACATACTTTTGCAATAATTGATTGTCTTAGAAAAATGCTTTCAAAGAGGAGAGGAAAGAATGATGATATAAGATTGTTTTTAGTCCACTATTGTTTTTTTGTCTCTCTCTTGATAGTTTAGAGAAAATAAGAAAAAAAAGTCTAATTCAATTTTGTTAAAAATAATAATTAATTATGATAATTTATAAACAATATTTTACTACCTATGAAAATAATAAACTTTTTCAATTATGATTAAAATAATTAGTTATTATAAATTTTAATAAATATTTATATAATGGATTATAGGCTGGATAATTAATTGTTGACTCATAATCCATTATAATATATAACGAAGTGTTTTGTATCATTTGGTTTATTTCAATTTGAGCTTGTGTAGGATAAATTTAAAGAAAAGAAAAGTAGCATTAGTCAAATATTACAAATCTGGTCGGTAGATTTTAAGCTACTCAAATTTCGAGTTACCAACTGTTGAATGTTGACATTGACTGCTCGTTGCGTACGTCACAGCTATTTTATTGATCAGGCATGTTATATGTTAAGCTTGCACGTTTGTACTGACCACGGAATAGGTGGTGGCGTGAAGACGCTACTACTCCGAAGGACCAAAGGCGCTGATGCAAGGGGAGTCGTGGGATGATGCAGAGAAACGAGCACTAGTCTTAGCAACTTGTGTTTAGTCCTTGCCGATGTCAATGGTCGTATAGCTTGGCAAACTAGCACATTTGTAAAGGTGTTACTGGTATTTCTTTGCAACCTGATGGGAATTTAGTACTTCATGATAAAAAGAGAAGGTCAATTACTTAAAGTAGTACAAAACTTGTTAGTTGTACATCAAATCGCATCAGTTTTTATAGTATATACCGTATTGTGATTGACAAAAAAGGGTTTACAATGTATCGAAACGATTCATGTGAAAACTGCTTCAACATGCAAGTTGGGAAGCCAAGGGCCTTTCAAATGGAACATTTGATTCTGTTCAAGCAATTGGTCCTGTTCAACCAACTGATCCAGGTTGCAAAAGTAAATGGCTCTACTACTTCTCTTTCATACTTAGGTTTCGCAAAATCTCCCTCGTGAAGTTTTATGCTATAAATGGATACAGTGCATTCTTCGGAGATATTATAATAGATGGCCGATTAAGTTCAAAATGTGGTACATCTGGGAAGTGTTATGGACGTTTATGCAGCGACTGCCCTCATAACAGTTCGTTAGTTGTATGATCTCTTCGCGAAGAATCTAGCATATCGTTTATTTAGCTTATACTTATGCGTTAGTAAAAATCGTTTGAGTTGATTGTCCAGAAAAACAATAAATCAAAACAGGGATTATAATTTCTGAGTATATATAAAAATATATCCGACCTACCGGATTCGAACCAGTGACCTAAGGATTTAGCTGCAAACTACTACAGTCCTCCGCTCTACCAACTGAGCTAAGGTCGGATTGATGAACAATTCTAGGAATTAATAAATTTTATTTCGTATTTAGGTTGCATTGCAGATAAAAAGTCAAAACAAATAACCGAGCAAGTATAAACAAACTTCATCTAGAGTCCTAGACTGTGCCTTCTATTAGGCAACATCTTGTTTCCTCGGCCTTGACTTGGAGTCGTAATAGTACGGAAAATAATATCACCACCGGTGAGATGGGAATATCCATCCCATATGATGTGTACTATCTTTGATTGCATACTTGGGCATCAATTCTGGTGTTAGAATAAGACAATGTTTTCTCTGCAAATTGCACGTACAAATTACGTAAGGATGACAGCCACACCAAAATTTCCGTAACAAAAACTTCTTTTAGGTCGGGAATATTTGTATGGTGAGCATCAGAAGCTTCGAGCTTTAAGACTCCTAAACAAAGACACGCAGGGTGGAAAGGAACCTCAAATTTATTCTTGTGCCGTCAGCTGAGAAAGATATCAACAGTCTGAATAGCATGCCGACCCACTAGTAGTAAAAATTGTTGGAAAACAATACATATAAAATATGAATTTTAAGGTTTTAGGAAAATAAATAGATTTTTATTTTATTTTATGAATAAAAAACTCATCCCACATTGGAGAGTTTCCAATCTTAAGTTGTTTTAAGAGACTATATAAAATTATTAGTCTCACATCGGGGAGATCACTCTTCTTAAGTAGTACTAGGTTATTATATAAACAAACTCTTTTCTCAACCTATAGAATCAATCCAAGGAAAAGAGTTTCTCTAAATATTTTTTTTTATTGTTTTTCTTAAGCTTTCGCGATTTTCCTTGAGGGCATCTACTACAAGTGCTAGTAATAGGTGTAGTAGGGTGTTTTATCCTGGAGGCATCCGCCCTGTGGAGGCTATAGCATCACTCTTGAGTGTAGCCGGGCGCTAATGTCTTAAGGACAGCGTGTTGAACACGTGACTCACTCTGTTTTTTCCAAAGTTTTCCATGTTGTTGTTGCCGAGATCTGGAAAGCTCATCCGTTTCGTCAAGGGGAGCTCATGGTACATGGTGGGTTATAGTCGGTAGAAAGTAAAACGCTAAGAAAGAGTCTGCGCCTACAGCACCATTGTGCAAAGCAGCTTGACGCGAGCACACTTCGATTAAAAAGGAGTTAAATAATAAAACTTTTGTTTATTTAATTTTTTTCTTATTTTTGATTATTGCATCCAACAAAAATTTGACAAGAATTGACTAGACACAAGAATGATTGAGACATTAAGACAACACATGTGGGCATCGAATAGTGATTTTTCTGCAAAATACATATTGTCGATCCACATTTATCTTATCTAGTAGTGGAATATCAATTCAATCTTTTAAAGCATAAAACATTACAAAGGAACTTGAACTCAAATTGTAAGCAGCCCCTCTCTTTTTTGTCTCATACTATTGCAACCTTATTCAAATCACTTCTTCGTTGAGTTCTTTAATATCCGCAGGTCACAAAAATGGTAGATGCTGTGGTTTCATTGTTGTGGAGAAATTGGGCGATGCACTTATTGGTGAAACATTTTTCTTACTTGGAGTGCGGAGGCAAGTCGAGGGATTGCGTGATCAACTAATAAGGATGCGTTGCTTCTTGAAAGATGCAGACGCAAAGGAACAACAAGGAAATGAGCGTGTTCGTAATTGGATTGAAGAAATTAGAAACGTGGCTTTTGATGCCGAAGACGTTGTCGACACCTTTGTGCTTAAAGTGGACGACAGCCGTAAAACCGGAGGAACCCAAAACTTCTTTATTAGGAAGGCTTTGATGGTAAAAAATTTGAGACATCTCTACAAGGCTGGCAAGGAGATTCAAGTCATCCAGGCTAGGCTCACAGATATCTCAGACAGTAGAATCATGTATGGTATAAACGACATAGGTGATAAAGAAGCTTCAGGTTCTAATACAAATCAATGGATGCAACAACCATTCAGAAATCAATATCCGCATGTTGAGAATGATGATGTTATCGGTTTGGAGGAGAATACAAAGACATTACTGACTGAATTGATGAAAGATGATGTTGGAATCTTGCAACAATGAACAACAACGTTAGATGTATCAGAAT
>JAJJMC010025361.1:3302261-3315243 GCA_023531435.1 Papaver californicum | reverse complement strand
GTCAACTCACCATGAACCGATTTCGGCAGAGTTTCCCCTGTAATTTGGTTGGATCGGTTAGTGGGTCAACTCACCATGAACCGATTTCGGCAGAGTTTCCCCTGTAATTTGGATGATTTGCGACCCAAATTCAGGCCATTCTTCCCTGCAATTAATCCTAAACATTCATCTAAACATTCACCAATATTTTCTCTTCTTTTCTGTCCCTCAACCATCAAATGACTCAAACCCTGCACCATACATTCACAATCCATTCATTCACACATTCATAGCCATTGAAACTCACTCACTACACCTAATCCAATGGAAACCCATGTTTCTGCTCTTTACTGATTTCTTGTTTTGAATCTCTATCCCAAAACTTCATCAATTATTCTTCTTTGTTCTCCACAGTCAATCAATGGCAACAAACTTCTTCAATAATGGCAGTATACACCACAGACTCAGCTCCATCACTCTCCATTCTTGCTGTCAAATCCTCCCCAAATTCATCTCTCGACTGAACCTGAGCTATTATCATATTACGGCAACAACAAACCAAGAACCCATTTCCGAATCATTCCTTCAAAACCCTAATTGTTCAATTCTTTCTTAAAACAACTCCACAACTTCAATTAACCAGTAACCCATTTAATCTTCATTTATTAGTAGCCTGATTCACTTATCAATTTCATAAATCTCAAACTAAATGTGAAACCCTAATTTTAGATTAAAATTGGGAAGAAGAAAAACCCTAGATTCTCAATTTTTGAAACCCTAACAATTGATTTTGATTTATTCTTTAACCATATATCTTACGTCAAACCCATCTTCAATCCTTCTCCTAAAACTTTAATTGTATCTTCTGAAGCTTTTCTCAAACTTACTTTGAAACCTTAATTTCTTCAATTTTTCCCGATTCTTATTCTTTTCTGAAATTAACTCTTCTAATCAACATACAATCTTCTTCTTCATATCATATACCTAAAATCCATCTTCAACTACTCTATCTCATCCCTAATCATTACTCACAGAAAACCCTAATTTCTCATTTTCTCTATTTTATAATTTCTTCTTATTATTTTGCTTAATCAACATCAATACCATCACCAGCAATCACTCATTAATCTTTTCTCTTTTCTTTTGATTTCAAAATCCTCACTTTCAACTCTCGGTTTACAACAGAAGAAGAACAAAGAAAGGGAATGAGAAGAGAAAAAAAAATCGAGTAAACGAGATTAAACATGCACAAAATAGGTTAAAGGATAATAATGTAATTATAACATTAAAGATTTACTAGGTCAATGAGAAAATACCAAGTAAGTTAGACATAACAAAATTCCTAAGGAATAGGCATTTAATTAAAGTTGAAAAAAACGGGATTAGTTTTTTAATTCGATTTCTCCACATGAGTTTTTTTTTTTAATTCCATAACTTGTTTTACCCTTTACTTCCCTATATTGATAATATGGAGGACCTGGTGGTGGTTGAGCTGGATCAATTATTGTAATAGCATAAAATATTACATTAGAAAGACTCTTTGCTTCCCAACCTTCATATTGAACAAGTTTATCTGCAAAAGTGTTTTGATACATTATGAATCCCTTTGTGTTGTTAATTATAATATAATACCATCAGCTACGTCATTCTGTTGTTTATTGATAGACGAAACTCTATCTTTTTCATCTTGGGCCAGATGCAAGAAAGAACTCATCCTTTTTTCCTTGGTCAGTTGTGACTTCCTTACGAAATTCGAGACTAAGGACAAAAAAAGAGTTTCCCGAGGGCCATCATGAATGTTTCGGTTTGATGTGCGACTAACGAGTTTCTTGTTATCCTTGAGCTTGAGTGATTGACCTACTGCAAGCGTATCAGTTGGATGATGGAAACTCTGCTAGATAAACTTCCCCTTTTTATCACGAAGTATTAGTTTGCATAGAAATACCAGTAAAACCTTTGTTGGCTGTATTAGTTTGCCAAACTACAAAACCATCGGCGTCGGCAAGGACTAGGTTACCATTAGTACCGAAAGTGAGAGTAGCATTTTCTCGAACTGGGTGGTTGCGATTAGCATCCCAAATCCACCGAAGATCCCCGCCCATATTACCGCCAACAATACCAAGAACATGTGCATTGCGAGTAGTATTATAGAAATATAGGCCGAATGTGTATGTTACTATTTTGGAACGTATTAAGTATGCTGTAGAATTTCCATATGGTTTTTCCATATCTCTCATGCGGAAAGTAGATCCATATTCATCTAGCTTATTGAGATATTCGCCTTGGTTTATGAGTTGGAAAGTTTGGTTCTTAGGAACTTATGATTGAACCAAGAAACTGCAAAAACTGATCAAGATGACAATGGATACCACAAGGAAATGCAAATGAATTTTAGAATCCATAATGATGATATTGATGATGATGATTTATAAATTTTTTTGGTTCTTCTTTGTATGTGATTACAGTAGTTTGTATATATAGATTTTTAAAATACATGAGAGATTTTACAAATCATATGATAATTTTTAGATCTAGCACTTGCAAATCATTGCTCCTCTATTCAAAATCATAAGTATGTTGTAAATATTTTACCTACTACTCCAAAGTCAAGGGTTTGCATTCAAATACGAGGAGACAAGATGTTGTTATGAAGGCAAAATGACAAGTGGGACAATGGTGTAGCCAGAACTTTTCCTAGTGGGGGTCATAAGAACAATATAAATACCTCGATCATATTACTGCTGACCCAATTGATCCCTTTGGATTACAGCGAAGGATTTGTTTTTTCTTATGAGTAAAGAATGTAGTGTCAACGAGTTTTGACTTCACGTCAATGAATGACTTTATCAAAAATATTCATGGCCGAGAAACACACTCTCTATAGGGTTATTGTAACTGGTGAAAAGGAAAGATCATGTAGGGGTGGAAGTACTGAATTATGAAATAACAATTTTTCAGCTATTTTTTCATGAAAGAATCTTTCAATGTGGATAACCATATCAAACGATTCTAAGAAGAGAAAATACCAATTTTTCATGTTATTTTTAGCTTAGAATCGTTCGACGTGGACCTATATATAGGATAATTCTATCAAGCCTAGTTTTTGACATTTTTGATAACCCAAGAATCGTTCGATGTGGTCTTACATATTGAACGATTATACAGAATATTTCACCTAAATTTTATTTTTTTTCAGAAAAAAATAGTCGTTGGGTCTACCTCTATATAAGAAGGACCTCTATACCTGACCCAACTTGCCTCAAACTTATGCCTTTTACTCACTCCAACTGCATCCACTACTCAAATAGAGTCGGGGAAATGGATTGGGAACCGGATGAAGATTTGGAGCTCGTAAAGTCGTTTATTACCGTCTTCCTCGAATGCCCGTTCGAAATTTATTTGATGTTTTGGAAGAGAGTCAAAGAATTCTTCTATGACCGCACCAGGAACCCTAACCATCGCAAATGGAGAGACCTAACTTTTAGATTCTACCATATCAAAAGTGAAATGCGAGAGATCCGTAAAATTAGAAGAATGGTTCACGAGCATCATCCCCAAGCTTCCAATAGAGAGAAAGTGAGTAGTTCGGCATGTTTATCCCTCTCCATCGTTTGATGTTTGCATACTAACGTGTAATCGATTTAATTTCAGACCGAACGATTCCATAGCCTAGGCGAATTCGAAACGGGGAAAAATGTTCATGCACGCGAGGGAATACGTCATGTTGAACCAACATGCTTGGAGGTTCATTAACGATGTATTAATCTACGAGCTTCAAGAGTTCGCGTACTAGATCATGTAATGCAATGCGCTAATATCCTAAACTATGTAATGCAATGCGCTAATTTCCTAAACTATGAATGAAATTTGTCTTTTATGAAAGTGTAGCATAATTGTTCCACAATAATACCCACATCCAACGATTATAAGAATCGTTCTTTATGAAAGGAAACATCCACCGATTATAGTGCTCTTCAATCACGAAAGACACCAACCCAGAATCGGCATACGTTATCCATCGTATCCACCGATTCTAGGTTGATTAACTTAAAAATAATCAAAAAAAATTGAGATTTTTACAAGTTTTGATGATTACTTAACACTAGTTGATTTCACAACTAACACGATTAAACAACTACTAATCAAATTAATTAACACTAATTAACTATGAGATAAATTAGGCATTGGATTAGGATTTTAACATTTACTTTATAATGATCTATTTTATCTTTTAGTTATAGGCATAATACCCATAAATCCTAATTTAGCTAGGCAAAAAAAAAGTAAATAAAGTACTAAATGTTCAACAGCTTCAAATGAGTGACTAGGAAATGAGTTCACATATTCTGCACCCTCCGTGAACACAAAAGACAAACTAAGCTGTAACGCTCAGTGCAATTTTACAGGAAAAATAAAATGTCCGACCTACCGGATTCGAACCAGTGACCTAAGGATTAAGCTGCAAACTACTACAGTCCTCCGCTCTACCAACTGAGCTAAGGTCGGTGTTTGAGCATTTTCACAGATTATAAATAAATACTATAATATTTAAAAGTTACAATTGCATTGATGTTACTTTATGCTGGTAGACGGAAAATCATAAGTACAGCCTAATCAATCATCTTAGAATGAATTGTTTTTAATGTCATTTGTCTTAGTTCTAATTTTGATGTCGATCAATCTCAAATTGTTTGTGAACTAAAGACTTAGCGTAACATATTTAGGATGCTAATTAGTTGGCGCGTGAATTAGCTTAATAAAGATCTAATTCTGAACTTATCTGTATTCATTAGGCCCTTATCGATTAAAGAAAATATAACACTAAAGAAACACCATATGGACAAGAATTATTCACACACAAACACACTTAAATTATGTTTATTTATTTATTTTAACGAAAATGATCGATTTATATATAGAAAAAGAAAAGAATACATGAGAAAAAAAAAAGGATAAAGAGATAACTTATATTTACTGTGACTCAAGCAGACAAATAAGCCCCAGGTCTATATAAGACCACAGCTGCTGCAGATTTCTCCTCCTTTTACAGAGCACACACTTGCAAATAGAAACAACATATGCAAATCATTATTTGTTTAAAGTTGACACGTTTTGCAATACTAGTATTCAGAGACTAGTTTCACCCATCATTTTCCTCCCATTTACCATCCGCATCCTCAGGGACACTGCCCCAGCTTGGGTCAGCATTAGCACTAAAATCTGCAAATAAACATACACAAAGTACATCAAAAACAGTAGCTACCAAGAAAAGCAAAGTTGTTGATCAATTTTACTATACCTATAATCGAAACTCATCTATATCCTAATTTAGACAACTTCTTCGTGATAACAACATAAAATATGTAAACCTTAAAAACTGAATTAGTCAATAACTTCTTCTACTTTGTCAAACCTGTACTCTTTCTCTAATTCATGCCTATCTTTTTACTCTTTCTATGCGATTCGTCGTTTCATACTTTTAAGGGATTTTTTATTTTTTATGGAACTGTCTATTTTTCAAATTTTTTATTTTAACAGTTCAACGCTAGACGGCCAATAATATATCTACCAGCTGTTCAAAGGTTCTTTCAAGATTCCACGAGAAAATAACTGATTGTTTACCTTGCTTATCGCATGTTTGGATATTCTTTGGAAATCCATACCAGAAATTAGGATGATTTGTGGAAATAAAAATGTTAACTTTATAAAAATTCGTTTTATTTTGAAAATACTTGTTTTATAACGATTTTAAGAGTAAAAAAAATAACTTTTTGTAAATCAAATTATTTTTACTTTTAATTTTCAGGGTTAATTTTTATCCATTGAGAAGCAAAAGCATTTCTGTTTTCGATATCCAAATATTTTCTTAGAGCTTTTTTTGTGGTGTATAATATTGTATTAGACTTTTAAGAAGAACTTGGTTCAAATAATGCTAGAATATATTCAATTTTAGGTGCAGTAGAAACTCATTTTCAATGATAAAACCTTTTGTAGTTAATTATTTTATGTCATAGTTATTTTATAAAAAATAAATTATTTTAGTTCTTTAATTCTTTGAAACAAATTTAAGAAAAAAAAGATTTAATATTTCCTCGTTATTTTTTCTTTAAATTTTTGTTCCACCAAAAAAATTACTTTTATTTTAGATAGGATAAACTTCTAGAACTACCCTTTTTCCAAATCATTTTTTCCATTCATCTTCTTTTATCTCTATTTTTTATTTTTTCTCCACCGAATCACCTCCACCATCGCCGATTCTGCTTCTTCTTTGAGGTTAATTCCATAAACACCCAGATCAAATATATTTTTTCATTCATTTAAAATTTTTCACAGAACAAATCAACGGATTAATCATGATAGAGGTGAGGGCATGTTCAGATAATTTTGAATTCATATTCTAATAATATTAACACTGCTTTAACAACAGGATTTTGACGAGCAATAGTTTCTATACCAGCAGCTTCATAATCAAAACGACAATCATGTCGATCGGAATATCTATGCTTCGTACAGAACATATCAGCGCAACAACACCTAAATCCGGTTAATCCTACTTTCCTCCGACAACCAGAACATCGATTCACCTCTTTATGCTTACTAATAATAATCTTATTTGTTGTTTTTGTATCATTCTTGGCTTGATCATCATCAATCCATTTCTTATCATGGTGTTTAACCAGATCTCTTCGTTGATAATCCAATCCCTCCGGCAATCTTACGAAACTAGATCTAGTCTTTTCTATGCCTGAATACCAGAGTTGGTGGTGTCATAATCCCGGTGAAATTTATTCATCCATGGACGGGTGAAGTTTACCCATCCAATTTTTTTTAATTGTAAAAAATCAATCAAGAAAAGGTAAAGTAAATTTAGAAATTTACTTTTTCTGATGTTCTTTGTAGTATATATCACCTGCGAGAATGTTAACCTTGTACGTCTTCAATAAATATGTGTGGATGAATAGGTTAGACGTCTGTTCCAATAGAAATTACATTTAATCAAAAATAGTAATTGGATTTACAATAATGAAAGGCCATGATCGAAATTAGAAGGTATATATGGACTCCTAGATGGAAAATTAATCAACCACTGAGATTAGAACTCATCGACAGAGTCTTGGTCGCTGGCGGCTCATACAAATCCACGCGACCAAAACTTAATCGAGCGACAAAGTCTCTATCGCTCGATAGGGTCTCTGCTGCGGTGTGCAAATATGAAAAAAATACTGATTTGCCCAGCCAATTTGCCCATTTTCCTGTCCATAAGGCTCATAATGGGAAAATTGGATGGTTTGCCCACCCATAAGAATTAGCTTTTTAAGAATGAATGACTTGTAATAGTAAAGTTGGATAATAAAGTAAGGGTCAAGGGTAGGGCTGTACACGGTAACGGTTTTCCACGGAAACCCGCTAAAACCGAACCGAACCGTTTACTAATGGAACGGTTATGGAAAAAAAGTGTAGAAACCAGTAGTCACGGTTTCGGTTTTGTTTTGGCCAAAAACCGAACCGTTATGCCATGGAAAACAGATTATTTAGAACCGTTGATCTAGATTTTGATAGATCTAATCTAGACCCTTCAATACCCTTGATATATAAGCCCACCCTAACTTTCTAAACCTAATTATCTTCTGGGTTTTTTGAGCAGCAGCCTCTCCGCCTCCGGTTAGGGCTCTAAGTTCTCCTCTTCGGTTCTTCTCCCTCTCGTTCACCATCACAGCCACCAACCTTCTCGTTCACCATCACAACCACCACCTTCTCGTTTTTCTTCTTCATCCTCTGATGTAAAAGTAATTATTAGCTTAAGTTTATATCAATCTTAAGGTATTTTCATTTCTCTTATTATCAATCCTGATACTGTCATTTTTGATGACTTCCAAAGGTATTTTCATTTCTCTTATTATCAATTTTTATCTGATTAGCTTTAAAAATGATTGAATTAATCAAATTAGCTGTAATTAATTTTTAAATAATGATCTGAGTTTTGTTTATATGTTTCCAACAACTGTTGTCATTGTTAGTTCTTCATTGCTTCTAGGTATTTCTAGTCTTCCAGATACCATATTTAGGGTAAGTCTTTTGTACATGTAATTAATTTAAATTTAACTAAAACATAATTATTTCGGGAATGTACTATTTATGATATGGTTTTTATGTGGTGTAGAATGCTATTGAGGCTGCTCTTGCAGATTCAGAGTGTTATGAAGTAGAGAATTTCGATACTCGCCCTTCCTGTTTCCTTAACAAGGTTTTTCTTATTTGAATTAAATTGATTTTGATTCAGTTAAAATTCACTCTTAAATGGAAATTGTGAATTGTTATTGATTTTCATTTACAGGTACTTAATATTGGTCATTATTTTGTGAACCTTGCTCTTTCTGATTTTGATTCAGTTAAAACTGTAGGATGGCCCCATATTTTGTTAAGTCTGGTTGTTGTGTTGCCCGAAACATAGTTCCTATGTTTACCCTAAGATATGTAACCTCTTAAGTATTTGGTTAATTGGGTAAGCAGGAACAATACTAATCTGGGATGTAAAAGAGCATGCAAAAGCATTACAAGTTGGTTTTACTTTAATTCACTCAATTGTTTTAAATTATTATACTAGTCGGTCTTGCATTTTGTAAATCGGGAAATTTGACTTGAGCTTCCTTGAATGGATGCTCTGTTGTTAGTTCTTCAACACTCTCAAACTAAGTTGATTTTTTACTTTTATTAAATGGTTTGCAGGCACCTTATAGTTTGGTATACGGTTTTCAAGTCTGACGACAGTGAAGCACAGTTCTATCTGGTACCTTACTACCTTTTGCTTTCAGATATTTATGTAACTTTATTTCTTTGGTGTCTGTGATCGTAGGTCTATGTATCGATGCAGTTATGTTTTATACTTATATAAGTAAGATATTTAAGGTTATTTAGTTAACCTCTTCCGCATGTGTAGTTTCACATCATTAGCATGTTTTCTTGTTCTTTGAAATCAGTGAATCCATTAGAACTCATATCATTATTTTTTATTTTTCTTCCTTACACTTGGTTGGGTGATTTGAGAATTTTTCCCCCCATTTCCTGTCATACTATTGGAATCTAGTGTTTTTATCAATTAAATGTTTTTCCTTTTTTGGTAGGACTTATGGTTTCAGAAGTCGAGGTGGTCAAGTGAGCAAGATGTTGGAGATATCAGGCTTGGGAATTTATTGTAGCACATCTGAGGGGCCTTCGAATCCAACGGGTATTGAAGATACTGGTGATTACCAATTGTTCACTGATGCAAGAGTGGGAAGTGATACAGATGATTATATTGTGGCTCCATTTGATGTTGTTGTATCTTTTGTGGTACGCAAGTTTGGTTGAGACTCATATGATTTTCATTTCTAGATACTAGATAAGTCGTTTTTAGGTAATCATTATGCCAGTTATGTTTCCTCTGTTTGTTATTGGTTTCTGATTGAACTGATTAATGCATTGAACTGATTAATGCATTGAACTGATTTTTAATTGAACTAATATTTAATTGAACTGTGCAGGCTTTCCTCAAAGCTCAAGTATAGTTCAAGCGAAGGAGAGGTTTCAACTTTCAAGTAGTACATGCTAGGATGCTACAGAGATGAAAGACCAAGATCCTCAATCAACTCCAGTTACAGTAACATTTAGATTCAAGAATGTTGTAGCTTAGTCTGATTCAAGAATGTTGTAGCTTAGTTTGTCCAAAAGACAAATTGTTGTAGCACTGTTTCAAGAGTGTTTGTTTATTTAGTGGGTTTATGTATCTGTTTATTTAGTTGACTATATATGATATATTTTTTTTGATTTTTTTTAATTTGAATTTTAGTTTTCCAAACGGTTAACCGAAACCCGTTGGAAAAAACCGAAACCGAGACAAAACCGAGTAAAACCGAACCGGCGGTAAACAGAACGGTTATGGAAAAATAATTGAAAAACCAACCTTGCCGGTTTCGCTTTTGGCACAAAACCGAACCGAAACCAGCCATGAACAATCCTAGTCAAGGATGAAAGTTTAATTGTGTTGTCACCATAAATTTTTTTGAAGGTTCTTTATACATTCTTCGCATTTGAACATGATTTGAAGGATATGTATAATATTTGAAGGATAACAGTAAAGATGGAAAAGCTAAAATATGGTGTTTTTAGAGATTATATCTCCTCCAAATGTGGGTTAGCGATTGGAATATAGAAGTTATCATAAGTGCTCTTATACCTATGAAGGATAATAGTCTCATATTGCTAATATTCCCGTAATGAACTTAAAATATAATACGGAAAAGCCACTCCACTCATTGCCAATTGATTTTGAGTTGGATTTTCACGGACTTTAACTTGGTATCAGATCCAGATCCGTACAAAAGTAAGCCCAATGGCTACCCTACAATGATCCACGTATTAAAGGTCCACAGAGAGTGCCTTACACGTGAGGGGACGTGTAAATGATAATAATCTCATATTGCTAATATCTCCATAATAAACTTAAAATATAAAGGCCAATTTCAGATATATGCCCGTTTTTTTCTAACTTTACAAGTATATGTCTTTTTTTGCACTTTGCAAAAAAAATAGGCCGGTTGTTAACAGAAAATTATCTGTAATTATATGCCAGATGTCCACATATATCTAGCTAAAAAGACGTTTTAGTCTTAGTCCTTCCGATCTTTGATTTTACTTGTTAACTCAATTCGTCAATTAACGTCACAATTTGTACAAGCCAAAACCAATATCTTCCACGATTGATTCAACTAAATCCAAAATCGACCGCTTAAGTACTAATCATATGTAAAACTCAATCATGTAATACTGCAATTTGTAAAACATAAAAACAATATTATTTCCTCTAGGTTTATAATTACAGCTACAACCTCATTAACATGACAAATTGAATAATATACCAAATCATATAGCAGTTCTATCAAAAAAACCATCAGTGAGGATCTGAAAGACATAATCATTGCAATGCACATACAATGTCTGGCAGGTATTCTGATAATAAAGTAACAAAATTATAGCAACAAAATGTTTATTTTTTATACTAGAAAACAATGTAGTTGGAAACTCCAAAGGCAGAAGTTATCTTTGGGTGTTAGTTTGTCTGTGCATGATCTCTTCTATTTCTACTAATCTCCTAACAGTCGAGTGGTAAATATTGTTGCGAATTTTGCTGAGAGAAGAAGATAAAGTTAAGAACTAGAGAGAGAGGAAAGAAAGGAAAAAAAATGGAAGAAGACACGCACGATCTTCTCTAATATATATTAGTTTTCCACATACGTGTCCCACATGTTGGTTATTAATTATAATCTTGACCGTCTAATTTTTTAAAGATTTGAAGATGTTAGATAGTTCATCCACAAACTAACACGTGTTGTTGATAATAACAAAGTGTAGAAACCTACAAGCATCCACAAAAGGGTAATTAAGTAATCAGTTATCAATATATCGATATCTGATCGAGAAATTCACTAAATCTAACAAGAAATTGACCAAATTAACATTCTTGGATGAAACATGGATGGAGACCTATAATTGCAAAATGTAAAAAAACGAATCTAAATTTATCTATAGGATTTAATACTAGGCATATATCTATAAATAATCCAAAGTATAATATGAGAGGACCACTTTACTTATTGTCAATTGATTTTAAGTTAGATGCCCGTGGACTTTAACTCAACACGTAACCTTAATTTAACTCTAGTCATAGTATACATGGCAGAAGATTTATTTATACATTTTAAACGGTCACGATTCAATCAATTAGAAAGAACCCTTATATAGGGGGCTGCAAGATTGATAGAGGGGCTGCATTAGGATTCAGGGTGACCAAATAATCCGTTAAGGGGTATCCTAGGGGCTATGTTAAATTTTCATATTATCCTTCTGTCTATGAAAAAGTCTAATTTGCCCTTCAATCAATTAAAACCTAAACAAAACAAAACCTTTCAAAATTTTCTTTTCAATTCAAAACCTTTTCCTCTCTCTCCATATCTCCTCCTTCTCCATTTGAACCGAATTTCTCCATCGAATCAATTAATTGGCGATTCGAAAATTTCGTCGTCGATTAAACTCTAAAGTTTGTGATGAAGAATCCTACTAAAGGTGTAGAAGGTAGTAGTGATGACAATCAAAAACAAACTAAACAACCTAATAAAGAAATTGAAGAAAAAATCGGTGGTGAAGGAAATCAAACTCCCCCAACCACAACAAATGGTGTATACAAGCTATCCAATCGAACCCATGTTAATTTTAGAACCCTAAAGTGATTGATTTTCTTGTTTGATTGATGGTTTTGTTACAAAAATTGGTTTACAGAAACATTTACGGTTGGGTTCGATTGGAAAACCCAACCGTAAATGTATGTTCTCAAGAACTTACGGTTGGGTTCGAACCCATTCGAACCCAACCGTAACTGGTTTCTTTTGAATTTTACGGTTGGGTTATTAAAAAAATCCAACCGTAAATCAGAAGGAAGGAGATGAAGATGATATTTTACGGTTGGGTTCTATTCTGAACCCAATCATAAACTATTTTAAACTCAAACCCAATCGTAAAATTATATGAATAGATTTGAAGATTTTTTTTCATTTCTATCTTGTATAGAAATGAAAGACGAAGCCAACCCCAAAAAAATGAGGTCAATCGGACATCGTATGAGGGAGTTATGATCAAAACGGTGAAATACGAAAAAAAATCCAAGAAGAATTACGGTTGGGTTTCTTGGACTCGGACCCAACCGTAAATCTGGGGATTTTGGTGAGATTTTTGTGTCAGATTTACGGTTGGGTTTATTGCGTCGAACCCAACTGTAATTCTTCCTGGATTTTTTTTTTGTATTTCACCGTTTTGATCATAACTCCCTCATACGATGTCCGATTGACCTCATTTTTTTTTGTTTGCTTCGTCTTTTAATTCTCTACAAGATAGAAATGAAAAAAATCTTCAAATATAATCATCAATTTTACGGTTGGGTTTGAAGATTAGTTACGGTTGGGTCCTATACTAA